>JAULBY010022353.1:0-18212 GCA_032358315.1 Ophiocytium majus | reverse complement strand
GGCCGCCAGTGAGCGGGCTGGCATGCATGTGTCATGGGCTCTTGCACGCCCCCAAGTGCAAACAAATAAAACTACTAGTAGTATACTGTAGTACGTAATACTTCAGAAGTGCTACGTAGTGCTTCGAAGTAGGTAGAGTATATGCTACAAAGTATGCAAGGCGAGGATGCACTGAACAAAGCACCAGCTGCTGACGTGCGTGCCTCTGTGCGCTGTTGATGTTGATGTTGGCGTTGACGTTGATGTTGCAGGTACGAGTACTTCAAGAAGGAGTGGGCGCGCATGAAGGGCTCTCCGCTCGCGCCCTGGCAGGTGCGTGCTGGGCGCGCACTTGACGTTGATGCTGAATTTGGTGTTGTTGTTGTTGTTGTAGTTAATGCTGAATTTGGTGTTGAAGTTGTAGTTAATGCTGAGTTTGGTGTTGAAGTTGAAGTTGTGGGCACTTGGGCTTGAGGTTGATGTTGAAGTTGTGGTTACTTGAAGTTGATGTTAAGTTGGTGTTGAAGTTGTGGGTACAGATACCTGTGGCCAACACTCAGTCACACAACGTGTCCGTCTTTGCAGCGGTTCCTGTGCAAATCTAATCGCGAGGCTGTACAGGGGGCATCACCACGACACCATGCATGAATTCATGCACATTTCATCGACATTCATTCGCACGACTTGCGCGCCTCTGCAGGTGTGTGCCTGTCCGGTTCTGTGGCATGAGGGACTGCAGCGGCCATCATCATGACCCCATGCATGAAATTCATGTGAATTCATTCACACACATGAACATTCAATTCATTCATGTGTTCATTCACACGATTTGCGCGCCTCTGCAGGGGTCCCTGTGCGGCTCAGTGGCGGGAGGCATTGCGGCGGCCATCACAACGCCGCTGGATGTGGTCAAGACGCGTCTCATGACGCAGGCGGTGGGCGGTGGGCAGTATGCGGGCGTCGTGGACTGCCTCACAAAGGTGATTTTATGTGACACATGGCATGTGCATATATGTATACTTCACAGAAGTGTATACTTCGAAGTATATGTATGTATACATGAGTATACTTCAGTAGTATACACTTCTTACATTAGAGCGCATGTGGTCAAGACGCGTCTCATGACGCATGCGGCGGGCAGTATGCGGGCGTCGTGGACTGCCTCACAAAGGTGATTTTATCTACATTTATATATGGTATATATATATATATAATATATATATATATACTTTAAGTAGTATATACTTCAGAAGTATATACTGGTACATGTAGTATCATGTGTTGTGTGGGGAAGACACCTGGAGAGGTTGGGACGACACCTGGAGAGGTTGGGACTGCTATGAACGGTGGGTGGCCATGTAATGACACGCCATGTATGCTATGCATAGCCTACTACACAGCCCTCAAGCGCCCGCAGCGCTGAGGGGGCGCCCCCCCACCAGCAGGGAAGGAGGCCACATGAGTCGTTGCGCAGCTGTCATACGTGCTGTAGTAGTACACTGTAGTACATCTCATAATATGGTACGTGTCTCCATGTGGCGCTTATCGTGCTTCTGAGATGAATACTGTAGCACTACGTTGTACTACTAGTAGAACTTGTCATGTATGGTACTACTGAAGCACTATATAATACTACTGTAGTATAATGTACTACTGTAGTAGCACTACACTGTAGTACTTTATCATGTATGGTACCACTGAAGTACTGTATGGGCTGGGCAGGCATACCATTGCTTCATGTTGGCCCGCATGACACGAGCTCTTGCACGCTCACAAGCGCAAAAAAATAAAGTTGCTGAATTATAATGTGACACATGCGGTCAGCCACGGGCGTCACGGCGCAAAACCCAAACCCACTCACGCTATCACGTACCCGAACCTCTCAACTTTTTCCTTCCCGTGTTTTTACCATCAATTCTACTGAGCAAGTGCTGCCCTTTGCCCGTCCCTTCTGTTCCACAGTGCACTCGCGCTTTTTTTTGTTCTTCGTTTTGAGTGTGGTATGCGGTTTAGTGCATGGTCCAGAGGCCTGTCGCAGGCCACATGGTTCTGTAACACAGGCGCAGTTAGTGCGGGTCTTGCTTTAGTGCGGGGTGCTACTGTAGGAGGGTGACAGTCCCCCGCACCCAATCGTTTTGATTCCACTAGTACACAGGGTGTTTTTTTTCTGTTCGGCGTCATACGCGCCAAACCTGGCAGGTGCCGCGCAAGCACTAAAACCAAAACCAACTCACGCATCATGTACCCAAAACTCTCAACCTTTTTTCTGACCATTTTTATTCTGGCTGTTGTGTTCTATTTTCACTTCACTCTGCTGAGCAGGTGGTGCGCGAGGAGGGCGCCATGGCGCTGTGGTCGGGCGTGGTGCCGCGCATGACGAGCATCGCTTTTGGCGGCGCTATATTTTTCGGAGCATACGAGTATGCCAAGGCGGCACTGCTCGCCCGGCACATTGCCGCCAAGCGCCGCGCCCTCGCTGCATAGGGGTCGCCATTGGCGGGGGTGGTGCACTCGCAGGCTTGTTTGTACAGCTAAAACACATGAATATTACTTCTGTGGTATTACATTGTTTATTGTGCTGTCATTGTTTTCGCATGCGCTGCAATGTGTGTGAGCGCACCTGCTGCCACATTGCCAAGCGCCGCGCCCTGGCAACATAGCGCCCGCCATTGGGGGGGGGGTGCACTCGCAGGCTTGTTTGTACAGCTAAAACACGTTATAACGTTATCACGTGCCAAATCGGTCTGCTGTTTGTTCTGCCATTGTTTTTCGCGTGCGCTGCCATGTGCGTGCGCGCACTAGCTATTTTGGTGCTTCGGCAACACTTGTGGCCACAGAGCCCTCTCACCTTTTTACAAAGAGCAAGCAAAGGGGGCGGCGGCAGAAGCACTCACAGCAGCGCAGTCACGGCACAGGAAGCAAGCACGGCGCGGGCAGCTGAAGTACACAGCGCCAGCTGGAATTGTCAAGTGCATTTTGCAGTGTGGTGACCGGTGACGAGCGATCACCCCCACCACCACGTGCCGCCGCTGCCCCATTTGCCACATGCAAGGGTCCTCCCCAGATGCTGCTCCCGTGCGCACAAAAAGTGGCACCCCCCACCCTCCCCAGCCTCTCTGAGAGGCTGTGCTTTCCCCCCTCTGCCGCCTGTTACCATCCTGCACTCTATGAAAATTGTGCTAGTGTGGGTCCGGTGCCCGGCGCGTGAGTTACAAAACAGCATGCGCCAGCCAGGCTGCAGCCCCCCCACCCCACCCCCTCCCCCCCGCCCCTGCCTGAGCCGCCTCTAGTAGTGCCACTACGGACCCGCACCTTGCTCTGCAAAGTTGAAGTTGTGGCTGCAGGCGAACTTCAAACTTCATCGTTGACCTAGAGCTCGTCCACTCGCCTTAGCGTCCGCAGTGGTGGCGCCACCCGTGACGGTTCTCCTCGTTCCACCCCCTGATCTGAAGTTAAGGTGTGGCTGCAGCAGGCAAACTTCAAAATGCAACTTCAATGTTGAATTAGAGCTCGTCCTTGGCGTCCGCCTTGCTGTCCGCGACGGTCTTGGCGTTCTCCTCGATCCAGTCGAGCATTTCGTCGAGCTCGCGCTCGCCGTCGTAGCTGACCGGGTTGGCCTGCGCACATGGCACGCATAAAAGAGGAAAACAGTATATACTACTGTAGTATACCGGGAGAGTAACAGTGAGCCCACATGGCATGCTTGAGAGGGGAGCAAATAAAAACCGTAGTAGCTCACCGAGTTGGCCTGCGCACATGGCGGGAATTCAATGGTGAATCATCCCTAGCCCTCACGGACACTGACCGGCGCGTGCAGGTGTGGGGGCTGTCTGGTGTTTTTCACCAGGTGCACAAATCACCCCACAGGCTTCGGTCTGGCATTTTGCCCCAGCCACGGCAGTATCTGGGCTTAGCATCCCTTTAGTTTTCTTTCCTAAAGGACAACAGTATACCGGGAGAACAACTGAGAGCCCACCTGGCATGCTTGAGAAGAGGGGCACATAAAAAAAACCGCTGCGGAAAGGTGGCATCAGGGCCACCACAGTAGTACACGAAGTTTTAAACCCCACCATTGGCACCGCATGGGGAGAAGAGCAGCGTGGAGGGCCCCTTCCATTTACTCCACCCGCGTCCACAAGTGGCAACTTCAAGTATGCAGGGTAGCCAAGACGTGAAAGTAGCTGCCCACATGTCGACTTCCACTCCACAGAGCAGCAGCAAAGACTTGAAGTGGCTGCTCGCGTGTCAACTTCAGCCATACAGAGCAGATCAACATGGCAACTTCGACCATATCAACTTCAACTAATAATTGAAGTAGCTGCCCACCTTGTCGCCGGCGGGGAAGAAGAGCAGTGTGGGGAAGCCCTGCACGTCCACGCCCTCCGCGTCAACCTCGTTGGCGGTGGCGTCCATCTTGGCGATGACCACGTTGGACTTGTCCTTGAGCTTCTTGCCAAGCTCCTCCCACTGCAAAATTCACACGCAGCAATGTGTTGGTGGGTTTCTTGCAGGCAGCATGTTGGTGAGTTCCCTGCACTGAGAGGTGGGTGACTCCCCCCCCCGTTACCTCACACGCAGCAGGTTGTTGAGTTTCCTGCGGTGGCCGTGGGTGCCCCCCCCCCTTAATACCTACTTCAAGTATACCACGCGCTTTGATCATGAATACATTTTGCGTGACTTGAGCTTCTTGCCAAGCTCCTGCCCCTGTGAAAGTCACACACAGCAGCAGATTGGTGGGTGGTTTGCGGTGCCAGGCTACAGCGAGTGCCCCTCCCCCTTTTTCCTTCTTCAGGCTCTATAGTCATGGAACGCTTTGCCGGCGGCTCAGGGCTGCCTCTTAGCCACACCTATTGCACCCACCCTGCCTTCCCACTCCACCTCTCACACGCAGCAGCACGGCAGTGAGTTTCTTTGCGGTGCGAGGGTAGAGTGGGAGACTCTCCGTGCTCGTTACCTACTACTAGTACTTGGGTTGCCACGCTCTATATCCATTTATCAACATGCATGTGTCTGCTTGTACTTGAGCTACTTGCCAAGCTCCTGCCTCTATTCTGATCAATTTCAACTGTTCTGCTCTCACGGCTGAGCGTTTTCTCACTGTCCTTGAGACCTTGCCACTGCGAGTTGAAGTACAAGTTGAAGATGAAGCTCGCTGTGGCGCCAGCGCCTTGCAGTGCCCGCACCAGGGCGCGTGAAACGAAACCTGAAGACAAGTGTCGTTGTTGATGATGAGGGCACCAACTTCAGCAAAAACACATGACGTCATCAAGTTCAACAACAATGCACAAGTTGAAGAACAAGTTGAAGCTCACCGTGGGCGCCAGCGCCTTGCAGTGTCCGCACCACGGCGCGTGGAACTTGACAAAGACGTTGTCGTCGCTGTTGTTGATATAACCAGTTCACCAACTTCTACAATTATATATGACAGTTGAAGTACAAGTTGAAGTTGGAGCTCACCGTGGGCGCCAGCGCCTTGCAGTGTCCGCACCACGGCGCGTGGAACTTGACAAAGACGTTGTTGTCGTTGTTGATGACGATGTCGCCAAAGGACTTGCCCTTGACCACCTTGACGTCGCCCGCCACGTCGGCGTCCTCCGGCTCCTCCGACTTGAGGGTGGGCTTCAGCTTGCCCGCAAAGAAGTCCTGCGGTGGGAAAGGCAGTTGCAGCTGTCACTGTCAGTTTTGACACTAGTTTATGCTACCAAGCACATGTTATTGTATGACAGAAGCATTTATGTACTCCAAGTATTGGCAAAACAATAGCAGGTGGTGGGCTTCAGCTTGCCAGCAAGAATTCCGGTGGGGCAGGCAGTACAGGCGCTTACGGCTGTAACTGTCAGGCCCCATAGCTAGCTTAGGGTTGCGTTAAGTCGCGCTGTTTCTTCTTGTTGATAACGTGGTGCGTACATTTCTTGCAGGCGCATCAAAACGGCAACATCGCCGCAAAGAACTCGTGCGGTGGGAGAGGCGGGTTACAGCTGTAACTGTCACGCCACAGCTTGACCCTACTCTATACTATGAAGCACATGTTATTACCACATATTATGCTGTACATGTATGTACTTCGTGTATTGGAAAAACATCAACGGGTGGTGGGCTTCAGCTTGCCCGCAAAGAAATCCTAAGGGGTGCCGCAGCAGCAGCACTGGCAGTTACAGCTGTAACTGCCAGGCCTCCTCAGTAAGTACTCTATACCGGTGTACATGTTATTACATGCTTCAGCAGTATACTACTAGGAGTGTGTACTGAAAGTAGTGGCGACAACATGCGGTGTGCATAGGTATATTGCAGGCGCAGCAAAATTGCAACACGGCAATGGTGGTGGACTCCCAAGGGCTTGCCCAACAAAAAATCATGTGGGTGCAGTATATATCCTTAGACATGTTAATAATAAATCATGTGGTTCACAACAGTGCGTAGTTGGTACAGTACGCACCTTCGCAAACTGCTTGTATGTATTACGGTATGAGGTTGCTTACTACTGTACATAAACATACTTGAACACCTTCATAGATATTCATGTGGTTCCCAGCAGCGCAAGTTATGCACCTCCGCAAACTTCTTGAGGCTGGTGGTCTCGAGCTTGGTGTCCTTCGGCAGTATTTACTGAAAGCAGTATGTACTAGTAGTACTGTGTGTACTCGAGTATCACGTTGCTTACTACTGTACACGAACACCCTTAACCACCTCCAAAGATAATCATGTGGTTCGCTGGTACAGTACGCACCTCCGCAAACTTCTTGAGGCTGGCGGCCTCGAGCTTGGTCTCCTTCGGCAGGATGTACTTCTTCATGCCCTGCGGCAGCCAGCGGCGCACACGGCAGCAGCACACAGGGGTGAGCGCACAAAATACTGCCGCATCACATCAAGCTTAGCAAAGTTTGTAAATGAAAAACATGACCACGCGCCATCCCAACAAGGCAAATGCGTTGCTCCACCATCAATATGGGTACTGTTTCTCAGCAGCAGTTCTAACCGCCGAAGGTGGGCGAACTTGCGCGATCAGTGTACTTCAGAGCACAACCACTTTCACCGCACACAAACGCGCTTGCATGACATAACACGCTTTCATCAACGGTCGCCGCTACAAAGCTTACACAGGCGCGTGGCAGCTATTTAAAAAAAACACATTTTGCCGTGTGTGGGGCTGATCTCATGGTTGAGGCGCCAACCTTGAACAGTTGAGAAGGAAATTAGTATACTACCTTGAAGTATTCTTCAAAGTAGTTTCTATCAACTAATATCCTGACTTCCCTCACTCTGTGTGTGCCATGGGCCATGGCCCAGGCGGAAATGCAACCGACCCAACTACCGAACTTCAACTGGGACACATCAGAACTTCAACTGGGACACGCCCATGCGTGTGGATGTGGTTTTTCGACTGGGCCTGCAGCCATGGCCACACACTACACTCCGATGTGACCGAAAACCAGCAAATTTTGGACTCATGACACCAATAACCTCCAAGCCTTTGAGTCATGAAATCATACCTACCAATGTGGACAGCACTTGCACCGCCGCCAGTTCATCACTTCGCCACACACTACACTCCGATGTAACCGAAAACCACCAAATTTTGGACTCATGACACCAATAACCTCCGAGCCTTTGACTCATGAAAACATAACCTACCAATGTGGACAGCACTTGCACCACCGCCAGTTCATCACTTCGCCACACTCTACACTCCGATGTGACCGAAACCCACCAAATTTTGGACTCATGACACCAATAATCTCCAAGCCTTCGACTCATGAAAAAATAACCTACCAATGTGGACAGCACTTGCATCGCCGCCAGTTCATCACTTCAACAACGTGCAAGCTCACTAGCATGCCGGCAATGACCGCGCGGGCCAGGTCAACCGTCGTGATGTAAAAAAAAAATCCAGCACACGCTCCTCGCTAAGGGGCACGCGCACACCGTGGGCACCGTGTAATTTCAAATATGCCACAACTACAACTTCAAATATCTATGATTGACTGCAACAGTGAACTTCAACACGTCAACACTTGAACTGTGCTGTGAAGGTCACCTCGCGCATGTCGGCAATGACCGAGCACGGTAGGTAGGTCGTCCGCCGTGATGACAAAAAACTCAAGCACGCGCTCGTCGGTAGGAGGCAAGTTCAACAGTGAACTTGCGCAAATACCACAACTTCAACTGTGACTTATTCACTGATAAGTTACTATGTAGCATCAATGCAGTGCCATATAATGTGTGGTGTGAAATGAAAGCTCACCTCGCGCATGTCGGCAATGACGGCACGCGGCAGGTCCTCCGCCGTGATGTCGAAAAACTCAAGCACGCGCTCCTCGCTAGGGCAACTTCAACAGTTAACTTCAACACATTAACACTTGTATTGTGTAGCTCACCTCGCGCATGTCGGCAATGACTGCACGCGGCAGGTCCTCCGCTGTGATGTCGAAAAACTCAAGCACACGCTCCTCGGTAGGGGGCACGTGCACCATGAGCATCTTGCCGCGCACATCCTTCGCCACTGTGCGCGCAGCATCCGCGATCTCGCCCTCCGCCTGGCAGCAGTTACGGAGCAGTTACAGAGCAGTTACAGGCGGTCACGCGGCAGCTGGGGAGCGAGGCGTTGGTGCTGCGGTAGCCAGCCGGGTGTGCACAGTGGGTAAGGCTTGTTGCAGGCACGGTTCCGGAGTGTTTGCTATATATATTTGCTATACTACGTATATGTTTGCATATAAATAGCAGCAAGAGTGGAGTAGTGGCGCCTGTTGCATACACAGTTAGTTCCACAGTGGTTGCAGCTGTACTGCAGCGAGGGGGCAGTAGTGACATCGCTGCCAGTGGAGTGATGACATAGCTACCACCAGTGGTTATAAATCGTCAGCAGTGAAGAGTCCCACTCTACTTCAAGTTGAAGTTGAATAATGACTGCAGCGGCCATCGCTCGGCAGCATGCACAGGAATGGAACGCAGCAAGTGCGTGCACCTGCGTTTAGGCGCTTCGTCGCACCTGTGCAATTTGCGGTGTCTCGCTTGAAGTTCACTAATTGAAGTTTGCTCTCACCTTCTCCATGAACAGCAGCGTGTGCACCTGAACGCTGCCACCAAACACGCGGCACAATCTGTGGGATATGCAAGTGAACTTCAACATTTTTTTAACTTGAAGTTCACTAGTTAAAGTTCAAGAGTTGAAGTTTGCTCTCACCTTCTCCATGAAGAGCAGCGTGCGCATCTGCACGCTGCCGCCAAACACCAGGCGCGCCGACTCCTGGGATATGCAACTGAACATCAACAATTTGCCACTTGAAGTTCACTAGTTGAAGTTAGAGAGTTGAAGTTCACTCTCACCTTCTCCATGAAGAGCAGCGTGTGCACCTGCACGCTGCCGCCGAACACCAGGCGCGCAGTCTCCTGGGAGAAGGTCGTAAGCAGGCGCATGGACTGTCCCGAGACCCACTCCGAAACGCTCTCGAAGGAGGCATCCTTTTTCAGGGACAGCTCCACCTTGCCCTCGTCGTACTTCTTGAGGAGCACGAGGGTGTTGTCGGAAGCGCCATACGCCTTGGTGACCGACTTGTCGTTCACCACGCCAAAGGAGAAGTCGTCCATGCCGGAGGCCACCTGCGGGGGAGGTTTTGCGACAGTTTCGCAACAGTTCGCCGAAGTTTTGTTAATAAAGGGGTGTAACGGCTGCAACAGTTTCATGGTTGGGTCGTTCACCACGCCAACGGAGGAGTCGTCCATGCGGGAGGCCGCCTGTGAAGGGCGGCGTGTGGCAGTTTCGCAACAGTTTCATAACCGTTTCGGCGGCGCCAGGCTTGTCCGCATTGTTGTGCAGTGATCACCATCTTCACTGCTTCCTTCATACCAACTTCACCGCTTCCTTCATCCAAAGGGCGACCTCACTCACTTGAGCGCAAAAAAAGAAAACACTTTCCACTTGAGCTCCGAAAGCAAAGCAAGTGTCCGATCAACTCCGACTACAGGGTGGCGAGCGTGTCCTTGGTGTGGTGGACAAAAAAGACACACCTCGACGGCAACCGTGCCGTCCGCCAACTTCAAATTCCTGCAGGACAGTCTGCCAACTTCAACATCAGGAAACCGCCAACTTGAGTGGCTTTCACAAGCACAACCGGGCCACATAGGGCTCCGAAAAAGAACCTGAAGTACAAGTATCGTCACTCGCAACTCATTTCGAAGTAGAGGGTGGCGAGCTTGCCCTTAGCGTCATGGCGACAGCCCACCATGCCGGCGTCCGCGCCAACCACAACTTTCTGCAGTACGCCCTCCTAAGTTCGGCAAATCGTTCATACACAAACGGGCTATACTTGGACCTCCAAAAAATATTGAAACGCAGAACTCTCAGCTCACCTCGGAGTACAGGTTGGCGAGCTTGCTCTTGGCGTCATGGAAGCAGCCCACAACGACAGCATCCGCGCCGTCCGCAAACTTCTCAATGGCATCCTTCGAGCAGCGTCACTGCTATTCATAAAACAAAACTTGACGACCCTTAATTTGGCAGTGCATATTCATGTATTTTCTTGGCAGCATGTACATGAATGTTGACCGCTCACCTCTGAGTAGAGGGTGGCAGGCTTGCTCTTGGCATCGTGGAAGAAGCCCACCACCACAGCGTCCGCCCCATCAGCAAACTTCTGCAGCAAGACCTCAATTCAATGACTTGTTCATGCACAAACGGACTGCACAAGATTGTAAAACACTATTCAAAAAACCTGAAATTGAAGAATAATCATTTTGCAGTTTCAACTCACCTCAGAGTAGAGGGTGGCGAGCTTGCTCTTGACATCATGGAAGAAGCCCACCACGACAGCGTCCGCCCGATCAGCAAACTTCTCCACGGCGTCCTTGGAGGCCAGTGGCACTTTTATGCAACAGTAGTACTTACCACCTAATGCAGTGCTGTTTCCTTATTGAGGTCAGGATAAAAAACCTGCCACTCACCTCAGAGTAGAGGGTGGCGAGCTTGCTCTTGGGGTCATGGAAGAAGCCCACCACGACAGCGTCCGCCCCATCAGCAAACGTATCCACGGCGTCCTTGGAGGCCAGGGGCACCACAGAGGGGCCGCTCTTCTTGACGACGTACTTAACAATGTCCTCCGCTGTTCGCCCGCCGCCGTAGTCAAACGCCTTGTTCTTGGTGATGTACTTGATGGTGGGGAAGCCCTCCACCTGCAGTTCAAAGGAAAACACACATAGGTATCACAAATGAACATATAATATGTACATGTATACTCAAGTATAGATGGCATAAATAGTGTAGTCAAACGCCTTGTTGTTGGTGATGTACTTGATGGTGGGGAAGCCATCCACCTGCAGTTCCAAGGAAAACACACATAGGTATTGCAAATGAACATTTAATAATAATATATACCGTATATGTACATGTATACTCAAGTATAGATGGTATAAGACTGCATAGATAGTGTAGTCAAACGCCTTGTTATTGGTGATGTACTTGATGGTGGGGGAGAGCCCTCCACCTGGCATGGAAAAATGAGTTGCAGCAACATATGCATGCATCCATGTTTATAGAATGAAATAGTATGGTCAAGCGGCTGTTGTTCTTGATCATGTACTACATGGTGGGGAGCCCCTCCACCTGGTGTGGCAGAGGCAGTTACAACAGTGTATGCACGCACATGGTTGGTCGCCTCCTCTATTCTTCAAAAACATGAAGTTCCCTCTATTTTTCAAAAACATGAAGTTCAAAACATGTGCGGCTCTCAGCGCGGTGCCCCAGTGGCGTTTTCGCCAGGCGTGCCAGCGTGTGCAACGAGGCCGTGTTTTGCAGCCGGCAACCAGCCGCAGACCCCCCCCCCCCTCCCCCTCTTTTTCCTCTGTGGCACCAGACATGTTTCAGTGCACATGAAGTTTTGTTTGATTTGTGACTCTCGTGGCGATGTGTCGATTCTACTTCTGCCACGGTGAACACACGGGGGTTGCATTATCCAGACAGCCACCAGCCACACAGGCATGCACGCACATGGTGTTTCCCAGCGGTCTCCTTGTGCTCAGCCACACCACACATGTTTCAGTGCACAAACAGGGTGCTTATTGCTTTTTTCAAAAAAAGTCATGGACGACTCTCCGCACGACACGTCCTTGTCCTTCTGCCAGGGCGCGCACACAAAGGTTGCAGGCAAGCACGCAATTTTTTTTAAATATATTTCCCGGCGGCTTGTGCTCAGTGGCCTCGAGCTTGGCGGCCTCCTTGTATACTATAACGCACATTATCGGCCTGGCTTTATGCCCCAGCCACAGGAGTACCTGGGCTCAGTCACTTTTTTGGTTTCTTTCACATTATATTAAACTTCTGAAGTATTATTATCATTATACTGCAAGAGTATTTCAAAAGTATTATATTGTGTGCTTATATATACAGAGTGTGCAATAGTCATAGTAAAAATGCACATGCAGTGGCCGTTACAGCGCCTGCACAGTAAAAAATATGGTTGGAGCCGCTGCACTGAGCAAACACTCCGACCACATAATATAACGCACCTCGTATTGCCCGGCGGCCTCCTTGTGCTCAGTGGCGTCGAGCTTGGCGATGAAGAGGTCCTTCCCCTCAAGCTCCTTGGCGGCCTTCTCGTACTGCACAACGTACCCAAAAACAAGAAAGAAAAAACACATAAAAAACAAAACAAAAAACAAAAATTGAGCAGCAGAGTGAGGTGTTGCCAACAAACGTTGATAGCATTGTGGATGAACCATTTTTGACACTGTGCAAAACACCAAAAACAGAAGAAAAAAATTAAGCAGCAGCATGAGGTATTGTCAACAAACATTGATCCCACTGCGCATGCACGATTCTCGTACTGCGCAGCATAACCCCCCCCAAATATCGAGCCAAGTATAGCAGCAGAGTGAGGTCCCATAAACAACATTATCAATCGTACTGCGCCACATGACGAGGAAAAAGAGCAAAAAAACTACTGCTGAAGTACATGGCAGCAGATTGATGTCCTGTCAACACATACTGATCGCATTGTGTGTGCATCAACAAGGAAAATGAGACTAGATAACAGCAGGAGGCGAGCGGAAAATGCACAGGGCGGAAGGCGAGGTCCCTTCGAGAGACGTTTCTCTATGTACGAAATAAATATATGTATGTACACATGAATAAGAAAAGGAAAACCCGCACACAACGCGTGTGTTCTTTCATCAACAAGCGTGTTTTGCACGTCAACTGCTCTACCAGCTCAACATAAATAACAAAGCACATAGAACCACTGTTTCCACCAGCACACGCAACTCGCATCAGGATGCCGGGATCTGTGAACCGTTTTTGAACTGTGAATTGTGAATTGTGAACTGTGGCGCTTACCTCAGGCGCGAGGGCCTTGCAGTGTCCGCACCCTGCAGCAGGAGCGACGCGGCGGAGGATCGCAGGAAAGAGTGCACAGTGTGTGATGACCATAAAACAACCACTTTGATGCCTGGCATGTTGAGCTTCACGTAGTGCATGCACGCACGCTGCCGTGGCTCGTGAGTGGCACGGCTCAGCCAACGACGTTAGCAGTACCGCGGCAGCAGCGCCGCCCACATCCGCACGCACTCATGCATGCCGCTGGTAACCGCATCAGCCCGGCAGGTGCCCCGGAGCAGCTTGGCTTGGCTGCAACGGGATAGTTAAGGCCCGCGGGCGGGGGGTCACAAGCCGGTAGCAACGCCGACAGCACCAGGTCGGCACGGGGGGAACAGTGTGCAGCTGCCAATGAAACGAGGGGGGCGGGGGACGGGGGCGGGGGGCTGGTGCGAGTCCACTCACATGGCGCGTACATCTCGACCAGCAGCCCATCGGGGTACTTGTCGAGAGCCTCTTGGAAGTTGTCGTCCGTCAGGACCAGCACACCATTGTCCTTGGTGATCTGTCCGGCGGCGTCGGCAAGAAGAGGGCGGCGCAGGGCGTGTGGGTGAGAGGCGGCGGCGCACGCGCGGCGACAGCAGACCACGCTCAGAACGGCGGGTGTGGCTCCAACGGCTGCCGCTGGGCAACGAGCCGCGACGGTTGCGGAGCACCTGCTTGCAGCATGTGTGCTTATTTTGACGTGCAGCGGGGGTGTGGCGCGGACAGGTAATGACGCCATGCTGTCCCTGGCCCCACAACGCGTGGCACAGCATGGTTGTGTCGGTGCTGGCAGCAGCGCCCTGGCACGCGCCACGTTGGCTGGGGTGTGCAGTGCGTGCTGGCAGGTTCGAAAGCGCTCATGGCGGGCAGCGAAGCGCCTCGCCGGGGGGAGGAGTGATGCTCCGGCAACAGGAGGAGCGCAGGAGCAGTTGGAGGAGTATGGGAGGCAGTGCCGTGGGCAGGCAACACCGCCGTCACCGCCAACGTGCAGGATTCAGCAGCCCGCCACCCGGGTATCCTGCAACGGTGGGACACCAGGATACGACGAGAGGGGGGGGTGGAGAGCGGGAGCTCACCTCTGCGAAAGCGGCGCACAACAGGAGCAGGCCGGCGGCCACCCGCAGCAGGGTTCTTGGAAGCGCCATGGTGTGTGCTGCCGTTGCCGCTGCTGTGGGCAAAGGGAGTGCGGAGCGCGCTCGCGAGCTTGCCAAGCTTTTTTTAAAAGCTTTCGTTTGCAGGGGTGATGAATTCATCAACAACACGTACTTTATTCCTATTGGTCAGCCTGGTGTACACACGTGAACGATCTCATGCAGTGCGACCTGTGCAGGCTGTCGGGCGCAAGCAATGCAGCACTTCTGCCTGTCAACACTATCATGAGGCTGCCTTGGAAGTGGCTGCTGGTGGCGGTGCTGGGGCATGCCCTGCTGGTAGGCGCGGGTACACCCGCAGGAGCTGAGGCCGAGAAGGCCGCAAAGCCCTCCACGCTGGTGGCGACAAACCTGCACGAGCTGGACTCTCTGACTTTCGAACCTGCTGTTGCCTGGGGCAAGGGGCCTTGGATGGTGGCCTTCACTGCGCGTGAGTGCTTGCCGCCAACAGCAGCCGCTTCATCGCATGCAGCAGACGGCGCAGTGCCCCCCCCCCCACACACACACACTTATTACGCAGCTGCTCCTGCAATCAACTGCTGTTGCAGTGCCCAGCTTGTTTGCACACGTGGCTGATTCTCTTCAGTGCCCCGTGTGAACCTCGCTCGCTGCTGCGTTGTTGGAGGTGGCAGACTGGTGCCATCATTGCCAGGTGCTAGCGCCCATCTGGAAGAAGGCGGCGGCGGAGCTGGACGGCCAGGCAAGCGCAGTTTCAGCACCACATGCAACCCGCCTTCTTGCGATGTACACCAATTTTGTGTGCACGACGAACCAGGCTTGCATGCATAGTGCCTCTAGCAAAGTAGCAGGCCCAGTCACTGGCACGGCAGCAGCTTGTGCTGGTGGGAACCCCTAGCTAGACAATCTTTCCGCGCTGAGTCAGAGCTGACTCAAACAGCATCTGCGCCGCCGCTGCCCGCGGCCCTAGTCTCTCCCGGCATGGATCACGCGCCTGCCGCCTGCTGTACACCTGTGTTCCTGTCCCTCCTCTCAGAGCGTGCGCTATGTGTTCAAGGCACCTTACCTCCAGGCCTCCATATATACTTACTGCTGAAGTATGTTGCATGTGGTGCGCAGGTGTCGTTTGCGAACATCGATGGCTCCGTTCACCGCGCTCTGGCGCGGCGCTTTCATGTCCCGGTGGGTGCCTCACAATGTGCACACCACCCCCAGCCTTGTGGTAGTGAGCAGGACCTACATCACACACAGTGATAAGGTGTGGACAAGCCTAGACAGCTCTTATGTAGGGGAATGAGCAACTATGGCACTCCGTTTTGGTGTAACACTTTGTCACCCTTGAAGGCAGCGCAATGTCCACCGTGCGAGGCACACCGCTGCCGCGCACGCGCGTGCCCAGCAGTTACTTCTGTGACTGTACCAGCGTGCCCAGCAGTTAGTTCTGTAACTGTACCTGTCGTACCAGCTAGCCACCTGCTGCGCACTGCCTCTAGCGGGCCCAGGGCTGCTATTGGTCAGCGGTATTCGACGGCCTGGGCGCTGTGGCACGTGACAGGCTGCTGTGACAGGGAGCGCTGCAGCGCAGCCGCCGTTGCTGCTGCGAGCTGCTATCCATGCTCAAGCACTGGCGTGCACCAGTGACCTCTGTAACTGAACCAGCAGTTACTTATTTCACTGTCACCGCCATGCCACCCCAACACACAACTGCCTTCACGCACCCAGTGATGCACACCACGGCTCGAACCTTACTGTTCAAAGCTTTGTAACGAACAAGCGCACACGCGTACACTAGAACACTGTACTACAGAATAGTAATTTAATAATATATTATCATTAAATACAATAATAATATAATAATATATTCATGATAATAATATATATTATATATATATCCATGAAATACTTCAGAAGTACAAGCAGTATACTTGCAGCTCTGCTGGCTACTTGTAACATCTCACAACGCAGGGCCGTCCCTCCACGCTCTACATGGAGCCAAACCTTTGAAGCCATTTGAAGTTAAACCACTTACATATTGTTGAAGTTCAAAAAAAGGAGGCCATTTGAAGTGAAACCATGTGCGGTGCACTTGCGAATTAGTGCGGGGCCGTCTCACCTCCTCAGCACCCCGACTAAAACAAGACCCGCACTCATCAGATCGGGCATGGCCTGTTGTCTAAAGTTCATGTGGTCTGTGACAGGTCTTTGGGCCCCGAAATAAACCGCGCACCGCAGTAAATCGAAGTGCATTAAATTGCAAGTGCACTGTACTGTATGCTAACCATACTGGTTTCATGCGTCTTTGTTGTGACATTGCACAGCGCAGCGGTTTTCCTCACTGCTCAACACGCCTCAACCGCCAAATCTATGCCGGCGCAGGGCTTCCCCTCCATCGGAGTACATGTAGTATACTTCGAAGTATATACCTTCTGAAGTTAATATGTGTGTGTATTCTGACACTTCCTGCTTCATCCGTCGACCGCGCCGGCGCAGGGCTTCCCCTCCATCTTCTACGTGGAGAGGGGCGAGGTGTACGCCTTCACGGGCGCCGCAAACGTGGAGCGGCTGCGGGAATTTGCGCTGGGAGCGCACACGCCAAAAATGCGCGTGCCACGGTCGCGGTCCCCCTTTGGCGCCCGCGGAACTGTCACGGGGCTGCTCATACACTTTGGCGCGCGCGCGCACCAACTCTATGGGGACATGCTGGCGGCGGGCGTGCCGAGGTGCGTCATTTCAAGTTGTTGAAGTTTTTGTTGTACTTCAAGTGTTCAATACCAACTTCAACTCTCTTTGAATGATGCACCTCGGCACGCCCGCCGCCAGCATATCTCTCCGTACAGGCGATGCGCGCGTGCGCCAAAGTGCATCTGCAGCCCCGTGACAGTTCCGCGGGCGCCAAAGGGGGACCGCGACCGTGGCACGCTGAGCCGAGAGCTTCAACTCCTAAGTTGTAAACTTGAAGTTGATGACTGGGGCGCGCGTGCCACGCACTGTCACGGGGCTGCTGAGACACTGTGGAGCACGCGCGCACCGCCTGTCCGGGCATGCTGGCGGCGGGCGGGCCGAGGTGCGCCACTTTAAGAAAGTTGAAGTTGAGATAAAGTTGAAGTTGTTGGTGTACAATTGAAGTTGAAGTTCGCGGCTGGGCGCACATGCCACCGTCGCAGTCCCCTTTTGAGCCCGCGGCACTGTCACGGGGCTGCTCACACCCTTTGGAAGCGCGCGCACCGGCTCTGTAAGGACATGCTGGCGGCGGGCGTGCCGAGGTGCTCATATATTTCAGCGCGAACAAAACAATGCCAAACAAACAGACAATGTCTGCAAGTTGGAAATTGAAGTTGGCAGTTGAGGCTCAGCAGGAGTCTCCCTATTCCCCATCACAGCCCCCTAGGGAAGGTCCATAAACAGCACCAGTTGAAGTTGTACGTGTACAGTTGAAGTTGAAATCCACAAACAGCGCCACTCATGTACCCTTGTTAAACTCCGCTTAGGGCACGGGAAGCCCTTTGCGTACGGTGCGCGTGCGACCAAAAAGCATGACCAGACATGCTGTTGCGAGCACACAAGCTGGCAGTGCTCAGCACTGTGTACTCTAAAGGAACCCTGGCATGCACCTACCTCGAGTAGTACCTACGTAGTAGTAGTAGGTGGGTTTATTTATTTGCACTTGGAAGCGTGCAAGAGCCAATGACATATGCATGTCAGCACGCTCACTGGCGGCCATGACACGTGTCAAATGCACGACAAAGTATGTGTACGGACAAAGAAAGGGCTAGCGG
>JAULBY010022342.1:0-18213 GCA_032358315.1 Ophiocytium majus | reverse complement strand
GCACTAACCGCAGAAGAGCAAGCAGCAATTGATGCTCACGGTTTGTACAACTTAGCAGACTTCTTACCAAAGCGTCCAGGCGAAGTAGAACTTAAAGTAATTAAAGAAATGTTTGAAGCATCAGTTGATGGTCAAGCATATGATCCAGACAAGTGGGGTCAATACTTTAAGCCAGCTGGCTTCCAGAGCAAAGGCGGCGATGATGCAGCAGCACCAGCAGCCAAAGCAGCACCAGCCCAAGGTTATGTTGCTCCCAACTCAGGTGCAGTAGCAGCAGCTAAACCTGATCTACCATTTGATTCAGACGAAGATGACGCACCTGTTGCAACAGCACCAGTCGCAGCTAAACCTTCAAGTCAAAAGGCCGAAGACATCCTAGCAATGATTAGGAATCGTAGCAAGTAATTTACATGTTAGTTGTAAATTATTTTCCAGGAAGCCGTGGGGATACTATTATCTCCCAGCTTTCTGGGCTTCCTTCATCAGTAGACAATCTCAATCGTACTATTATAGACTATCCATATGATATTAAGTATGTGGAGTTTTATAATAAATCAATTGATGAACAGAAACTAATATTTTCTCAAACTGTAGTTCCGTTTTTAGAAAATAATGGGATCATTGGCGCACATAGATTTAACAAACTCAATTATCGTGATTTTGATAATAGAATTACAGTGATATCTATAGACCCTACTAGTGCTATTGATCAAGTGGTACAATGGTATGACAATAAAGTATTTGATGTGTTTGGACACGGAGATCAAGTAATAAACAGTATACTTGAAAAGACTAATAAAGATCTTAAACATATTCGTTTCCGTAAAGACATTGAACGTTGGACAAAAGAAAATATATTAGACACTGATGTTATTTTAGATCTTAAGAAGTATCTTGATAATCCAGAATATTTAAATGAATTCAAATCCTATTACAGTAAAAGTAGTTAACGAGGACTTAGCTTGGACACGTAAGTCAACTGCCAATTGGAAACGGTATCAATTAAAGATTATTGGTGCTAAAGACATTAATGCTGATTATAATGTTACACAATTTATCAAACGTAATCGAAGTTATACATATAATTTAACTTGGGCTAATCCGTCAGTAAAATTATACGCACAAGAAAATAATATTAATGTTAACAATGATAATTTTGACTTTTATATAATTTGTGATCTAGAGTTTGGAAAATTACCAATACTAGAATTAGAAGAAACAATTAAGCGATATTATAGTACAAGTCGTAAAGGCGGATACTTTTCGTTTCAGAGTTATTATTTAAATTGGACCAATGATTCAAGAGGATGCAGAGAAGATTTAACGGGCAATATGGATATAGCACTGCCATTGTGGATTGAAAAATATCTAGGCATTGCAAAATATACAAATAATAGTTTATCGTTATCTTCGCCATTAACAAATAGAACTAGTACCGGCGAGCTAATAGCAGGATCAGATTTTATGTACACACACGGAAATGTTAGGATATGGACATGGAAGTAATATCAACATACTTTGATAAAGATTGGTCTTTATCACGTATACGTGAGTATGAGATATGGTTGTACAATAGATCAAAATTTGCAAGGTGGGTTAAACATAAGCATAGCACAGAGCAAGGAATTGACTTATGGGATAAGTTTATATTATCTTCGATGTTACCGGGCAAAACAGTAGTATACGATTCAGCTGCAGTATATTGGAAACGCATACACACAGATGTTAGAATAGTAGAGAATCATGTTCCGGCAGTAGTATTACCGCATGTAGAAATATTAAACGAAAATATTGATCGCGAACTAAAAGGACAGGTAAGTAATTTACTTTTATTTAGACCACTTAGTTGCAAGTTAACCGAATCGTTAGCTGATTACTTGACTATACCAATAGATTCAAGATCAGGCAAAACGCCCAAGTTGGTTGACTGGCTTGCTAAAGATGCTAAAATATACCTAAGCATAGGTCAAGAATTTTTTTCGTTTAATCGATTTCAAATGACATTAATGGATTTTATTCAACAAGAAGCAAAACGATTGGAACAAGAGCAAGGACTTAAATTAGTGTTACTAAAAAATAGTAAAACTGATTTAGTAAATGGCAACATAAAATTAATTTTTGAAAGACATAATCATGGCAACTAAACCCTTTGACGTATCAAAATTTCGTAAAAGTATTACAAAAAGCATTGACGGCATTAGTATCGGTTTCAACGATCCAACTGACTGGATCTCAACAAACAACTACGCACTCAACTACCTTATTAGCGGCGACTTTAACAAAGGCATTCCGATGGGCAAGGTTACTGTATTCGCTGGCGAATCTGGTGCGGGTAAATCCTTTATCTGCTCAGGAAATCTCGTTAAGAATGCGCAGGAGCAAGGCATTTATGTTATCCTTATCGACACTGAGAACGCACTTGACGAAGCGTGGTTACACGCTCTTGGCGTTGACACGAGCGATGAGAAACTTCTCAAGCTCAACATGGCCATGATTGATGATGTAGCCAAGATGATCACAGAGTTTGTTAAAGAGTATAAAACATTGCCAGAAGACCAACGTCCCAAGGTACTAATTGTGTTAGATAGTTTAGGTATGCTACTAACTCCAACTGATGTAAACCAGTTCGAAGCCGGCGATCTAAAAGGTGATATGGGTCGTAAGCCCAAGGCACTGACCGCCCTAGTACGTAACTGTGTGAATATGTTCGGCAGCTTAAACATCGGGTTGGTTGCCACAAATCATACCTACGCAAGCCAGGACATGTTTGATCCTGATGACAAGATCAGCGGTGGACAGGGTTTTATCTACGCTTCCTCTATCGTTGTTGCTATGCGTAAGTTGAAGTTAAAAGAAGATGAAGATGGTAATAAGATTAGTGAAGTAAAAGGTATTCGTGCAGCATGTAAGATTATGAAAACACGTTATGCCAAGCCATTTGAATCAGTACAAGTTAAGATTCCTTATGAGTCTGGTATGAATCCATACTCAGGACTTGTAGACATGTTTGAAGGAAAAGGTTTATTAAGCAAGGAAGGCAATAGCCTTAAATATACCCTAGCAGACGGCACAGTTATTAAGCAGTTCCGCAAAGCCTGGGAACGTAACGAAGATAACAGTTTGGATAAGGTTATGGCAGACTTTATAGCACATCCACATAAAGATGCTGTTGCAGTTCAACTTGAAGAGGAAACTGAAGAATGAGCATTGATGTAGAAGTTTTAATTGAAACTTACACTATCCTTAAAGAGTATGTACCTACCAAAGAACGCCAAGCAGCTAGCGACACTCTAATGAGTATGCTAGCCGATGCACTTAGCGAAAAAGAGTTAAAAGACTTTGGCGGTACAGATGGATATACTAAACGTAGTCTTGAAGAATATGTAGACGAGGAAGACGACCTCGATTACGATGACGAGTAAGACTGCAAAGTATTTTCCTATAAAAACGGCAACTGCCTGTAAACTAAAATGGACCTGGAGCACGTTGTATCTACCCGGAAGAACAACCGGGTCGTGCCATAGAACGGCATGGACACAACTGACTCCAGAGAATTTTGCGAACTTTCACAACACAGAAAAAAAGCTTCACGAACGTACACAGATGCTAGCCGGAGAGTGGCCTAGTGACAGTTGCGGTTATTGTAAAGAAGTTGAGCAAGCTGGTGGATTTAGTGATCGTATGCTACACTTAAACATTCCCGATCAAATACCCGAAGAGCTAGCACAAGATCCTAGTGCAATACACGTTACCCCTAGAATACTGGAAGTCTTTTTAAACAATACTTGCAATCTTGCTTGTTTGTATTGTTGGGAAGAAAACAGTTCTAAAATAGATTTTGAAAATAAAAAATTTGGATTGTTTAATCAAAATGGAATTGTATTAAGTAATACTTTTGAAAATCATGCCGAAGCATTGTTTCCTTTATTACTAGAATGGTTATCTAAACATTATTCTAGTTTAGAAAGATTGCATATACTAGGCGGCGAACCATTTTATCAAAAAGAATTTGACACTCTGTTAGAATTCTTACAAACACAACACAATCCAAATTGCGAACTTAGTATTGTTACTAATCTGATGATGCAACCTAAGATTCTTGTTAAGTACACTGATTTAATAAAACAGTTAATACAAGAAAAAAGAATTAAACGATTTGATATAACCTGTAGTTTAGATTGTTGGGGACCACAGCAAGAATATATACGTTACGGACTGGACTTAAATACTTGGGAAAAGAACTTTGAATACGTACTAGAACAAAAGTGGATCAAAGTAAATGTTAATCAAGTTGTTACTCCGTTGACTATTAAGACTATGCCAGAGTTTCTAGAAAAATTAACAGCATGGCGTAAACAAAAAAATATAGGACATTTCTTTTCTGTTGCAAGTCCGGGTCCTAGTTATATGATTCCTAAGATATTTGGTCCCGGTGAATTTGACAAAGACTTTGAAAATATATTACAATTAATGCCTGTAGATACAAATGAACAACGCAATGCAAAAGAGTATATGGAAGGTATTGCACATGAATATTTGTCTAGCGTAGCAAACACAGAAGAAATTCAGAAATTGATTATTTTCTTAAATGAAAAAGATCGTAGGCGTAATACCAATTGGCGTGAACTATTTCCATGGTTAGAAAAATATGTGGTATAATAAAGTTGTATCCGACCTAGGCAAGATTCCAGACTTCATTAATTTCTATGAAGGTGAACTTGCCGCGGCAAAATCAGAAACGTATATTCGAGGAAATGTTGAGCGAGCTGCAGCAAACTTGCCCGGTATTACTGAACATCGTTTTAATCAATTGCAAGAAATTGAAGCAGTCCTTGAATACCTAAACATACAGTTACGTAAAATTAGACGCAAACATTTTCAGAAATATTTAGAAACTTATGCACGAGCACTTACTAGTCGTGATGCAGAAAAATACGTTGATGGAGAAGACGAAGTAATTGATTTTGAAACTATCATCAATGAAGTAGCACTACTTAGAAACAAATGGTTAGGTGTAATGAAAGGCTTAGAAAGTAAAAACTTTATGCTAGGCCATGTTGTACGACTACGTACAGCAGGTATGGAAGATATTACAATATCATAATGGATTTTAAAGAATACGCAGATCAATTACTAAACGAATACAACATGTGCTGCCGGGCCCGTCCTAGACACAATGCTGTGGATATTCAATTACTAAAAGACTCTGTAGGTAAGTGGGCAAGTCATCTTGCTACACAGCGTAGTTGGGGCACAGACAACGAGATAGCAGAAGCCTGTTATCAACTAGCACCAAGACTACAAGATCTAAAAGAACAAGTTATATTTGAGGTATTAAAAAATGGCACCGTTTAAGAACGCACAGGAAAGTCACAATCATAGCAGAGAAGTACTAGATATCTTATATCAGTATGATAGTTTTTTAGATAGTTTACAAGTTATTGCAGACTTTGGCTGTGGCGCAGGATTAGATACTCAATGGTGGGCAAACTTGTGGACCAGAGATGATCCACCAGAACCACGTAACTACACATGCTGTGCTGTTGATCAAAATTTATCACGTGTTAAAAAAGAAACATCAAATTTAAGCAATGTACACATGTTCGAAGACGACTTTGAAACAAGTGCTGTGTTGCCAGTGCCAGCTGATTTAATCTGGTCGCATGATGCATTTCAGTATGTAATAAATCCTTTGCAAACACTTAAACTGTGGAATCAACAAATGAATGTTAACGGTATGTTGATATTAGTATTTCCTCAGGCAGCGCATTACGAATACAATAGACCACAAAATTTAAGCTGGAGTGGATGCTATTATAATCATAATATAGTTAATCTTATGTATATGCTGGCCGTTAACGGATTTGATTGCAGAGATGCATATTTCAAAAAAACAGAAAACAATCCGTGGTTGTATGCAGCAGTTTATAAATCAGACATTGAACCAATGGATCCAAAGTCTACAAGTTGGTATGACTTAGCAGATCTTGGATTGCTTAGTAATACTGTAATGTCCTGTATAAATCGTTTTGGATATGTTAAACAAGAAGAATTAGTTACAACCTGGTTAGATAAAGATAACTTAATACCTAAAGAATGAATACTATTGTCGTAGTTAGTGGTGGGTTTGATCCTGTACACTCAGGACACATTAAATTATTTTCCGAAGCTCGTGCGTTAGGAAATTTTTTAATTGTAGGTGTAAACAGTGACGAATGGTTAGTGCGTAAAAAAGGACGAGCGTTTATGCCTCTTGCAGAGCGTCGTGCTATTGTACATAATATAAAATCAGTAGATGCTGCAATAATCTTTGATGATTCAGATGGCACTGCTTGTTCTTTATTGGAGTTTGTTAAAGACACATATCCTGATCATCGCATCGTTTTTGCTAATGGTGGTGATCGCAACATAGAAAATATACCTGAAAAGAATGTATCAGGTGTTGAATTTGTGTTTGGAGTTGGTGGTACTGATAAAGCAAATAGCAGCAGCGATTTACTTAAAAATTGGACGGCGGCAGAAGTACAACGTCCATGGGGTACATACAAAACTATACACGATGCACCAGGTGCTAAAGTAAAAGTTCTTACAGTAGAACCTGGACAAATGCTTAGTATGCAACGTCATCAACATCGTAGCGAGTATTGGATGATTACAGAAGGTACCTGCATGATCAACATGGCTATGCCAGGTGACATGCACAATCCTCCTAAGATACTAACTCGTTATGATGAATTTCGTGTACTAACAAATACATGGCATCAGCTAACTAATCCATTTACAGTGCCTTGCAGCATTATAGAAATACAATATGGGGATCAGTGCGACGAGTCAGATATAGAGAGATTAGATACCAGCAGTCAAACAACGCAAGTATAAATCTGCTTGACGTTGTCTTGCTTCAATAATGGCTTTTATGATTTTACGCATTATAAACCCAAGTACTTTTGACTACTGTAATTCCATTGTTGAATCCAATGCTCAACTTCCGCAGGATTTGATGGATTTTTACTTTCTATGTACTGCTCTACATCGCTTTTGTGTTGATTTGGGAACATCTCTTTAAGACGTTCTTTTAGACTTTCAAAGTCAATTGTCATGATTTCTCCTTGTGGGTGACGTAGTACTTATTGCAACGCAACATGAATTAAACGTTCATAAAAATTTTATAAATAACAGTTATGCGTAATTTAATTAACATGCTTACCGAAGCTACCGGACTTGCAGGAAGAAGTACTGGGGATATCTTTAAAGATGAAAATGATAACGAGATCATTTTTAGAGACTTAAAGTTTTTTCCAGACGCCGGCAAATTTGAAAAAGATCAAGTAGTGCCTACAGTGGCACAAGTAGCAGAAGAATTGCAGAGACAAGGTATAGAAGTAGCAGAACTCAATTCCAGCAATGGCATGGGCGGATTTGGTGTAGCACAATTTTCTTATCCTGACGGTAGCATACATGCTTATATAAAATACTTTAAACAGATTGCACCTAATCATCGTGATAACTTTTGGAACAATAGCTCTATTCCGGGTCTTCGCTTAGGCGCTCGCAGTAGTGAAAAACTCAGAGCTGGATATTCTCCTACTGATGTATTAACAAAATTTGATGGGTTGTCGGCTGAAGATATTGTTGCACAAATTGGACAGAAGTTTGGTCAAGATAATGTATTGACACAAATTGCATTAGCAGTAAGTCGCGGCGGACAAAACAAAATTGAAGTGCCATCACAGGGAATTAACTTTGTAGCATTTCGTGATTTGTTCTGCGAACTACTACATCCAATTGCATTGAAGTCAGGTTTCTTTACAGGATCGGCTACATCTGCAGAACAAAAGTTTTTAGGTGCTGGCGGGTTTCAACAAAGCAGTATTAGCTTTGGTTCAAGTAAGACTGAAGGACTCAGTGATAGTTTATTAACTGGATCTGAAGGACGTATTATTAAAGTCAGTAGTAAAAATAAAGTTGGATCAGCTAAGGCCAGCGTTACTAATATATCTTCAGAAGCTAGAAAACTTGAAAGTAATCCAGACTCGAAAAAATTATTAGTTGAATATCAAGACACGTTGGCAATTATTAATTTAATTGAACAACAGTCTGCAGTAAATGCACCGTTAACATTAGCAGTTCAATTTAAGATAATAAACGATAAAGATTCACAGGCTATTATGAATCTATCCAATGGTCAATATTCGTGGATGTCAATAAACGAGAATTTAGATTCTTTGCCATGGATGTCGCCTGCATTAAAGAAACTATGGGCATTACGCACTCCTAGAAACCCAGATCAAGCTACACCTTTTTATCATATGGTAAGTGCCTGTGCTCATTCAGTTGCAGAACATATTAATAAGAAAACAGATTTTGGTAAAGCAGCATCAATAATTTTAAACAATGGCGCATTGGTACAAGTATACACCAACGCTGAAGAAAAAAACGATAAGATTATTTTACTGCCATTTGACACACAATACCCATCTGAAACAGTTACTGGTGTTATTATTGAAGCTGGCACTAGATACAAAAGCACATCAATTGATGGCAAAATGGGATTCCAAATTCTTAAAAACGGTGGTAAGCCTGTAGTAACAGACGACGAAATAGATGGCGCACCGCCTACTGCACTAAAAGTCAAACCAATTTCTGATCCAGAAAAGACCAGAGTACAAATAACACCAAAAGGTCGTACTCCAATATCTCGAGATAAAGATTCAACCCCTAGACAGCGCCGCGATAAGTAATCACATGCAAAGACCTACTTTAGAAATCACAACCATGATTGGTTGTCCGTTGATGTGCAACTTTTGTCCTCAAGATAATCTTAGAGATGCTTATGGAAAAGACGATCCTAAGTACATGACATTGGAAACATTTAAAATAGCATTAAGTAAAGTTCCTGCCAATACACGTATTGACTTTTCAGGAATGAGTGAAGTATGGGTTAACCCTGCCGCCACTGACATGCTAGAACATGCATTAAAACAAAAACATAACGTAGCAGTATATTCTACTTTATATAACTGGACTGTTGAAACTGCAGAAAAAGTAGCACAGTTATTTTATAGATATCGCAATCAAGTTGAAGTGTTTAGTGTACACTTTCCAGATGAGTATGGTAACATGAAAGGATGGAAGTACAGTCCTGAATGGGAAACAGTGTTTCATATGATAACTTCATCTGTGCAAGACGCTGGTATTAAACTTGAAGCAATGACCATGAGCGATCATGGTAAGATACATAAAGATCTGCAGCACCTTGGTATTCAATTGTATAATTGGTTTGGGCATGATCGTGCTGGTAGCCTAAACAAAGAACAAGTCAAAGAACAACCTATTAACTTTGTAACAAAACACGAAGCACCAGTTAGTTGCAGTAAAACAATTAACTACGATCAACACGTACTACTACCAAATGGTGACGTAGTTCTGTGTTGTATGGATTACGATAATAAACATATTTTAGGTAATCTAGTTACACAAGAATATCAAGACTTATTTACTGGCCCGGAAATGACCAGGTTGATCAGAGAAAATATCAAACCTTGTTATAGTTCGGATAGTCTGTGTAAGAGCTGCACAGATGCTAAAATCTATTGACATTTACCAAATTTGCTAGTATAATTATAACATCAATTGAGGATACGTATGACAAAAATTTATATTGCCATGGCCGAAATGGAAGATGGCAACAGAATATTCGAACGTGCTTATACAACACAAGCAGCAGCCGAACGGGCTGTAGTTGAGATGATTAAAGAGGTTGAAGCTAACACCGACTGGAGAGTTGTACCAGCAGTTGAAGAAATGGAGTTAGTTGATGAATAAGCTCGAAGAAACATTAATTATTACCGCTGAAGAATGTGCGGAAGTAATACAAGAAATAAGCAAATGTTTTAGATTTGGCATTGATGGCAATCACAAATCTGGAGTAAAACACAGAGCAAAATTAGAAGAAGAAATAGGAGATTTGCTCTGTATGATTGATATCTTAATTGAGAATGGCGAAGTTAATCCAACGGCACTTGATAAAGCCAAGCTCGCAAAAAGAGATAAATTAAAAGTATACAGTAGTTTATTCAATGATAAGGAATCGCAATGACAGAGTTATACCGTGGACTATTGATGGTCCTAACAGAAAAATTTACGGACTTAATTTCCACACTTAGAGTACATATTAGATTATTTAGAAATCCTGGTAAAGAGTCTTTTCTAGACGTTGGAGTTGCAGGATTCTGGAATTTAATGCTTGAAGTTATTTTTACTTTGTTTATTATTAGTTGCTTATCAGCTGGTATATTATTAACTGCAGTATTAGCAATATTCTCGTATCCAATGAAAGCAATGTTAAACATTGTATCTTCGGTACTGAGAAATGTTAGACACCCACAGCACGAAATAGAAGAAAGAGTTGACCCGATTATATCTAAAGATAAAAAGATACATGTCAAAGAAAAAGAGTAACGTAGCCAAAGGCAAAAACAGCTACGATCAGGAAATAGGCGGCCAGATGGTCGCCTTTTTTAATAAAAACGTTACCCCTTATCCTACAGAAGTAGGAGGGCCTAAGTTTGATCTAGTTCCAGTTACTCAACGCAAAGATATTATGCTCAACGCCGCACGTATGCATGCCGAGCAAGAATATAATCGTATTATGGAAATGGTCACTGTGTTAAGTAAACAGGCTGCAGAAATTAAACGCAGACTAGAAATAACAGACATGGTACATGCAGCAGAATATCAATTTCAACCCGCACACGGACAAACATATTGGCTATTGTATGATAGCGATATTGAAAACACTAGATTAATTATACAAGGTCCTACAGACTGGACTACCGGAAAGCCTGACAAATACGAATATATCTGTCAGGTTAAGTGGTTAGGTGATTATACGTGGACTGAAGTTACCACACAAAGTTAGCACGATACCAATTGACAATTCTTGCAAGTTCTTGATCAAAGTCAGCAACTGGAGCCCAACCAAGAGCTCTCAGCTTGCTATCATCGATTGCATATCTAACATCCTGTCCTGGGCGTACCAAATCAGTCACATGATCTTGGTAGTCAGTAATACCAAATTGATAGAATATTTTCTGTACTACGTTTAGATTACTGTCTTCGTAGTTGCCTGAGATATTATAGATATCATTTTGAACACCAGACTTAATAACAGTCAATACTGCTTCGGCAGTGTCGCTGATATGCAACCAAGTACGTCTAGGCGTTCCTTTGTCATGTAAATCAACTCGACGACCAAGTTCCATGTACTTGACAGTCTTGGGAATAAGTTTCTCTACATATTGTCCAATGCCGTAGTTGTTAGTAGGGCGTAAAATAATGTAAGGAATATTAAATGTTCTAGCAAAGGCCAGTACCAACATATCTGCGGCTGCTTTTGTTGCAGAATAAGGATTACTTGGCTTTAAAAGGTCTGTTTCTACATGAAAACCTGTTTCAATATCGCCATATACTTCATCGGTACTAAAATGTATTAGTGTAGGCATTTTAAAACGACTTTTTTGTTGAATAAGAGTTAACAAATGATGAACACCGTTAACATTGCTACGTAAAAACACATCTGAACTCATAATACTATTATCCACATGAGTTTCAGCAGCACAGTTGATGATATAGTCACAATCCACTAAACGTTCAAGATCATTGATATCGCTGTTGATGTATTTAAATTTTGGATTCTTTTGTAGTTGTGGTAAGAACTGAACGTTACTTGCGTAAGTTTGTTTGTCTACGCCAATAACATAATAATCTTCGTCTAACATACGTGTTGCAACACGATAGCCAATTAAACCCAAACAACCTGTTACATAAACAATCTTTTTCATATTTTTCCTAAAATTCCTAATACACCCAAATCATAATCAATTGCTGTTTTGATAATTTTGATGTTATGTTTGTTTAATAATGATTGCAACGATGTTCCGCGGAAAAAATTAATATGCTCGCCAATTATCATATCAACTGGTGGAGGTTTACGATAGGTAGGAACTTCAACATATATGTAATTTTTAGTAAGATTTTTTAATTTTTTAATCAATTGATTTATGTCCGGAACATGCTCGAGCACCTGACAATTCATAACAAAGTCAAAAGTTTGATTTTTATTAAAATCATATTTCTTAATACCGGGCAAAGGATCTATTCCACTGAGATCAAAAACATATCTATCGATGGAACTGAGACTTTCTGGGATATAATCACCATTATCTCCGCCGTAGTCTAAAACAGATTTGATATTACTTGTATAACATTCAATAAGTTTATTAATAAATTCTTTACGCTGTTTAACATAATTGTCTGAATATAATTCGACTTTATAGTTTGGCTCGCATTCCAATCTCATTTGATTATATTCGTTTCCTCTATAATCTTTGTACAAACGAGCAATTTCTTCATCAGTGAATCGTATGTCACTAAAATAAAAATTACAGGTATCACATTGTATTAATAAATTTTTAACATTTGATTCGGGTTTAACTCCGGTAGTGCGCCATACAACAAATTGTGACAAGTATGCAGGCATAATAGTTTGTGTAACTCTATCGCAACACGGACAGTTAGTAATAGTAAACATTTATAGTGGAATAAATTCAATCAATGGCAAATGAACTCCGTATTGTTCAATGATATTGTGTTGATAATTATTTGCAGTTAAATCTGCAATAACTTTGTCAGTGGTTCGTACACCATGATAATTGTTATGAGGCTCAACAATAATTCTTGGCCTGTATTTTTTAAAAAATTCAGTGTCTTCGAATAATACTTCTTCGGCTCCTTCAATATCACATTTTATAAAATCAATTTGGGATAAATTTAATTCCTCTGCAATACGACTCAATGTATATGATGGTACAACACTATTAAAACCTCTATCTGGACCAACTGTTTCTGTCGCAGAGCTTCCCATACTTCCCTCTCTACTAAAGCTCAATCCATTATTGTGAATCCATGCAGCACCATGGATTAATTTAATGTCGTTACCTGTGACGGTGTTATATAATTTAAAGTTTTTCTTAATAGATTCAATATTTTCCAGATCTGCTTCAACCGCAACAACAGTACCATTCTTTCCAACTAAGTCCTTGAAAAGAATACTAGTAAGACCTGAATATGCACCAAGATCAAGTGCAACCTTGCCTTCGCTAAGATTACTAAAATTAAGATATTGCTGAGTAGTAACAACTGGTTCTGCTATAGTAGGAAAATGAACAGGATGTCGACTGTATCCAACAACCTCATGATACTTGGCTACAGAAAAGTCAACAACTGCATAGTCAGTATATTGTATAGGTTCTACTGAACTAAAATAATAGTCGAACATTTTTACAAAATCACCTGCATAATGTACATGATCAAGTCTAAGTCGAATAATTTGATTTTTTTTGTAGTTAATCAAACTTAATTCATGTGCCGAAGAAACGAGTCTCATACCGTTTTCTCTTGCATAATTACATGCAGCATGAAAATTGTCAGTGTACAGTTCATCTACCATTGGTGCTGGAATCATATTAATCTTTCTTTATAATGTTGTAGCTCATACTCGAGCCCGTTGAGTTTTATGTTTAAGTTTTTTAGATTTTGATTACATCCTGTGTAATTTTTGTCACTTAGTGAAATAATTTCAAACTTTTTTTCTAAGTTGTTTAAATCACAAAATCTTGTTAATACTTTACTTATCTTATGTTTTTCATCGTACACAGCATTTACATCTTTATAGGTCCATTGATGATCGATGCAATGATTTACTACCAAACACAAATCACGAATACCAAAGTAGTCAAAATAACGGTCATCGGTTATTTTAAAAGTGTCATTTACATTTAAGTAACGAGGAAATATTCTTGATGGTATTTCGTTTAACCCAAAGCAATTAAAAATTCTAATATTATAGAAATTATCTGTGTTAAAGCAAATACGACTTTTCATATTTTGCCCAAATCCATAACTATCGGTAGGTAGAACGGAAAATATGTCGGACGGCCGAGCTTGATTGATGTCTGTGCTTCGATCAAACTCTGCACCAGATCCAAGATTTATAAATTTACAAAAAAGATTTCTGTGAGAATAAAAATTCATAAACAACCCAAGGTTGTTTCTAGTGTCTGCTATTCCGTTGTTATCTGCCATTGTAGCTGCTGCGTTAATGATAACATCAAAATAGTTATTTTGCAAAAATTCTTTAACCAATCGAGGATCAAGTGTATTCAGTGTACTACGTGTTATTTTAGTAATAGTATGAGATTGAGCAAGATAAGTTGATAGCGAACTACCAACGAATCCATTGGCTCCTATTATACCTATTTTCATAATATATTTTTAGACATTTCCTCGTCGGATAAGAACGGGCTCATATGTTCTAGACTGGGTGCTAATAAGGTGCCATCTTCGAGTTTACGTGCAGCAAGTTTAGGTGCAAACATTTGTTCAGGATCAACTACAACTTCTATTATAGCAGGATCGTTATTCTTTAGCAACATCTGTATCATATCACTGTTCCATGCATCCATGGTATCAACACGATGGCTCATAATACCAAGTGCAGTACCAAGTGCAACAAAGTCCGGCAACGTTACTCCATCCATAGGGTTGGTACCAAATACATTGTCACTAAAGTATGCTTGTTGTGTTTGTTTGATTGAATGATATCCGTTGTTATTAACAATAATGATCTTGATAGGTAATTGGTAACCCACTACAGTTTGTAGTTCTTGCAAGTTCATCATTATACTACCGTCGCCGGCAATACAATATACCTTCTTGTTACCTGCAGCTATACTAGCACCAATAGCAGCAGGTAAGTCATAACCCATACTTGCATTACCTGAGTTACTGTAAAATCTTTGTCCTGCTTTGAGTTTGCCTGCTTGACCACTAATTACAGCAGCACTACCATTGCCACAAACAACCACAGCATCATTGTCTAATTTATCAAAAGAATCTCTAAAAAATAGATAAGGATTTAAGCTGTTTGCCTTGTGCTGATATTCAGGCAATACAGGATCATACTTAACAACACGTTCTCTGCACCAGTTTAAGTATTCTGTATGTGTTTCGGGTCTTACATACACAGTACTTTGCTCTAAAAATTCACTGATAAAATTAGTTAGGTTACAGTGTACTTTAAGGTCAATATCAAGTGTAGGCTTGTCTAACTCTGCACGATCAATATCAACCATGACCTTGTAAGCATTCTTGGCAAAGTTTTTATAGTTATAACTAATCATTCGAATGTTTAGTCTACTGCCTAGTATTAATACAAAGTCTGCGTTCTGTACAGCAAAGTTGCCAGCACGATCGCCAACTGTACCAGGATGTCCACAGTACTGCGGATGATCGTTAGTCAAGACATCGTATGCATTAAAGCTGCTAACAACAGGTATACCCAATCGTTCAACTAACTCTAGGAATTCGTCATGCATACCGGATAGGCGCACACCAGTACCAGCATAGATTACTGGACGCTTGGCTTGATATAAACGATCAATGATTGCCGGAATATCTCGCTCATACTGATCAAGTCCAAGATTCATTAATTCTAATCTAGTGTTTTCTGTTACAGCAGGATCTAGTGCAAGAGTAGTTAAGTTTTCGTCCCATCCTTTTAATAAGTCAGGAGCAATTTGTGTACTCTGCATGTCTACCGGAATGTCTACCCAAACTGGACCAGGTCTACCGTGCGTAGCCAGGAATATGGCCTTATCCATAACTTCTTTAATCAGCTTAGGATCTTTAAGTGTAGTGGCATACTTGACTATAGGGCGAGCCATACTAACAATGTCTACTTCCTGATCGCCAAGTTGACGCATTGGTAAACTATAGTTACGTAGATATGTTTCGTTTTTAACTTGTCCACTGACTACAAGCATACCGCAACTGTCTACGTAGGCACCAAACACACCATTGAGTGCATTAATACCACCAGGTCCTGTTGTTACATTAAGAACACACAGTTGGTTATTGATACGATAATAACTTTCTGCAGCAATAGCAGCACCTTGTTCGTGATGAAAGCATATTGGTGTTAAGTCTTTGTGTCGTCCTAATGCATCATTGAGATGCATTGCACCGCCGCCGGTTACTAGAAATACATGTCTAGCACCAGCTTGGGCACAGCGTTCAGCTACGTAGTCGGCTAATCTCATAGTCCTCTGTTTTTAATTAGATTCTTGAGTGAAGGGTTTGTTGCGTACGGACCATCAATATGATCAATAGTTAACGGATCGTTGGCTTTGATACTTTGGGTCAAACTTTCGCCGTTCACAATTTCACGGCAGCTCAATTGTCCTTTGCGTAAAGGAATAGCTAGATAAAAGTCTTTTTCAAAACTGTCTTTGTGTATTTTGTATCCTGATTCTAGATCACGTCGAGCATAAGCACCACGTACTAGTTGATCAAGATACTCAGTTTCTTTACGGCTAATAACACGACGTGATGTACTACGCCCGCCACACATCTCAACAGCTTTGTGATATGCTTTAAACCAGACATCACATTGTTCTGGCAAAGAGCAATAAGAACTAACAGGAACATTATTGTAGTCAATGTCAACATGTCGTTCCCAAGTACGTGCGCCTTTAGCATAGCTCATTAGCATACTTGATGACCAATCGTGATATTCATGTGTGCTTAGACCAATAACGTTATCTGGATAACGATTCTTTAAGTAATCAATTTGATCTAATTCTAGCTCGTTATCTTCTGAAGGATATAAACTAACGCAATGATTAATTGCAAGTGGTATATCACGTTTAGCAAAGTAAGTGACAATATCATCCAAGTCCTTTTCACTGGCACCGCCTGAACTAATAATAGTAGGACGACGTGTACTAGCAATCTTACTAATTAGTGGCCAATCGTTAACATCGCTAGATGCAATCTTGATAATAGGCATGTCAAATTCAATACACAAGTCCACACTCTTTTCGTCAAATGGTGTACTCATTGGAATACAGCTCATATCACGAATCTTATTAACCATAACAGCAAAGTCATCTCTGCTCAGTTTGGTTTGTTCTGTTTTCTTAATATAACGATTGTCTTGATCGCCTTTAAACTCGGGATGGATAAACTCATCTACATCTCTAAACTGCAGTTTAATTGCTGCCTTGACATTGTTAATACGTGCAATGCTTCCGTGTTCGTAGATCAGTTTTAATCCACGCTCTAAGCTGCCCCAATGATTATTTGCAATTTCTAATACAAAGAGATTTTCAAAAATCTCATTACCTTTTTTACGATATGACATACTTTTCCTTAAATGAATAAACTCATAAAGCCATCAACCTTTTCGCCAATGTAAGCGATTTGTTCTGGCGTAATTACTGGACTGGTGCCATGAAAATATGTATGTGTCATGGCGTGTGTTGCATTTGGATAACTATCACGGGCCTCTTTTGGATCCATGAGATGACTGTAAGCTGGTTGTAACATAATATTACCAGCAAAGTAAGGACGAGTCTGAATCAGATTTTCTTCCAAATAGTCTACAATGTCTGCACGAGCGAATGGTGCGCCCTTGCGTACGGTTAACGGGAAAGCAAACCAACTTGGATCAGCGTTTGCCTGTGCTCTAGGTAGGTGAAAGTATTCTTCATACTTTTCATATATGGCAAACAATAAGGTGTAGTTTCGTCTACGTAATGCATGAATTTCATCCAACTTTTTAAGTTGTTGCATACCCATTGCACATTGTAGTTCAATTGGTTTCAAGTTGTAGCCGATCTCGTCGTATACATACTTGTGGTCAAATATTTCACCTGGTAACTCAGGAATCCATTCTTGGAATCGTTTGCCACATGTGCCGCACTTTAGTTTATTTGCATCCGGTCCTACACAATAACAGCCACGACCCCATTCGCGGAAGCTACGCAGTATAACATCTGTGTTTGGGTCATCTGTGGCAACATAACCGCCCTCACCCATGGTCATATGATGTGCAGGATAAAAACTACATGACGCCATCAATCCAAATGATCCCAACGGCTTACCATTATATGTAGATCCCAATGCATCACAGCAATCTTCTAACAGTATTAGCTTGTACTTCTCAACTAACGCCATTACTTGATCCATGTTGGGTGGATTGCCTAGTACGTGTGCAAAGGTAATAATACGTATATCTGGATTGGCCGCTAGTACACGTTCACATTGAGCTACATCTAGGTTAAGTGTATCTAGTTCAATGTCTACAAATAC
>JAULBY010022341.1:0-46593 GCA_032358315.1 Ophiocytium majus | reverse complement strand
GAGGCGCTGGCAGCGGCAGGTGAGGTGGTGTCTGCGGACTAGTATGTTGCGAGTGAGTGCCGTTTAGTGCAGAGATTTGGTGGATTGGAGGAAGTGCGGGTGCGACTGTGGAGGTGTTTGTGTGTGAGCTGTGCCTGGTGGCAGAAGGGGCGGTGGCAGCGCACAGCCGCACTCACTGCCCTTCACAAAAGTGTTTTTTTGCAGTGTGCATGACGCTGCTTACAATGAGGCCTATGCCTTCAGTTTTGCAAAAGCTTGTAATAATTGTACTATAAAGCAGTGTACTTGCCCTACTTGTGTACCTCCTGAAGTATGAGTGAAGACACTGGCAAAGTACGTGTAGTGTGGTCTCATGTCATACTTCGGAAGCAACACTTCTGCATGCGTGCCATAGGCTCTTGCGCGCCTACACATGCAAATAATACGACTGCTGTACTAGTACATGCACTTGTCAACTTGTTCAGGTACCACTGTACTTGTTCCAGTCTATTGGACGCGTTGCACGACTGCACCACCTTATCCCACACCAATGGCATGCAGCTTTAAAAAAAAAGCTGTTTTTTCAGGGGGGTCTGCCATGCCAATGCACGCAGCTTAGCAGAGGTGGCGTGTGCGGCCATTTAGTTGTGATTGACCTATATTCTGCCACACGAGCACAAGCACACTTGTCTCGAAGGGGAGTTGTTGTGCCAGTGGTGGCTGGTACAGCAATTGCAGGGCTTGGTACGGGTATGCCACCAGAGCAGCCATGTATAAAAGGCCATGAGCGTGACACTTATTCTTGGGGGGCTGCATTTTGCCAGCTGGAGGGTAGCTGACGGCATCCTGCACCACTTTACGAGGCGTGCCTATGCGTTTTGGGCTGGTACCTGCACATTGTGCTCCGACACCAGCACTGGACACAAGGAACAGCAGACCGATCAACTACATGATGACAAGTACTTACTGTATGTATACGGGCGGGGAAGGCCTCTGTGGTCGTTTGGAGTGTAAATGTTGGTGGGTGGTGCTGTAGCTGCTCAGACCCAAATGGTAGTCGCAAAAACTGTTGAGTGTGTCGTGCAGCCTCAGAACCGGTGCAAGCACCATCGTGACCTTTTTCGATCAAGGGCCTCATGCGGGGGGGGGGGGGGGGCTCTGTTTCCCTGGTAGCACAAAGTGTAACCATTGTTATGGTGCCCACAAAAGCAATTTGCACTGCACTTACGCGGACAATTGATAATGGGGCTTGCTACTGCTGTTGGCAGGCGCCACACGCACGCAGTACCATGTGCTGGTAGGGTGCGGAAAACATCTAGTGGTTGCAGCAAGCAGCAAGCGGCGAGCAAACACTGTAGCCCAAGCTGGCACTGGCTGCCGACCAGGATCGCTAAACTTCTGGCGGTCAGCAGAAGTGCGGATTGGGCACATATTATTGTTCTCATTCTGCAGCACATTGTTGGGCTGCCTTGTGCGCCACAGGTTGTATGGGTATACCCCCACCGTAACCGCATTACATTGGTTTCTCATAGAGGGTGCTGCCCAGCTCAAACGAAATTATTGCCCAGTCTTTGGTTCACAAATACTGCAGATACAATGTTATGTACCAACCCCCCTTTTCACTGCCCCCAAAAACTACTATTGTATCATTTCTGTATTTTTGTTCCGACACACCATGAGGCTACTTGTTGGCAAGACGGGGAGCGTGCGGAGGCGCATGCTCTGAGCTTGATGCCCTGAACTGGATCACAGCCAGAAGTACTCTGTACATGCATCACAAGCTTTGAGGCAGATGGTTGACACAAGACCGCACACCCCCCCAGCGAGCCGTGCACCACTGACGCGCATGCATACTTCTAGCATGCAAGTGCTGAAATATATCAGGACCTATGTGTACTGTCTATGTGTTTTGAACATACACTATACAAGTGCCAGAAAGTCGAAATCCATACATACTGTGACTCGACCTGCCCTGGCAGGTTGAGCCCTAGCCTGCCGGCGGCTCAGGTCTGCCCGCTAGCAGCAGTTATTGCTCTTGGTTGTGCGGAGCACTTCGTGTGCTCGCGTGCATACACTGCCGGGCATGTGCCATGGCCACGCGCATGCTGGCATGCATGACATGGGCTCTTGCATGCCCACAAGTGCGAACAAAATAAAACTACTTGAGTACTGTACAGGTACACACTATGTTGTGCACGGACTGGCGCAATTGTGCTTGCTGCCACCAGGCGGCGCACCAGTTCATTTATGCTCACAATGTGGCCGCGGCCCTGCCCTGCATCTCAGGCGGAGATGGCGGGCGGCATATAGTGAGCGGCGCGCGCGACAAGACGGTCCGCGTGTGGTCATTACGGGCGGGCGGCGCGTGCGTGGCGACCTTCAGCGACCACGCCAACTGGGTGCGCCAGGTGGCCTTCCATCCCACGGCGGCGCTGGTGCTGAGCTGCTCCGACGACCGCAGCGTGCGCGTCTATGACCTCAAGGTGGGGGGTTGGAGCTGGATCTCTCTGCTCGGAAATGCCCTTCTTGCTGCCTTTTTGATTGGTGTGTGCTGCTCGGTGCTTGGAGCTGAGTTTGTTTGCTCGGAAATGCCGTTCTTGCTGCCTTTTTGGTTGGTGCATTCTGCGCCATGTTGCGTGTCGGTCACAATGCACAGCCCCCATAAAAGTAACGGCTGCATCACATCACACTATGGCAGGATGCTACTGGCAGCGCACCCGCGGTTTGGCGGCCGGCATGGTGCTCGGCCGACTTGCCGTGCCACCTTTGCCGCACATGCACTTGGAAGCCGTGTGCACAGCCTGTGGCAACCGCCATCAGCGCGCACATCGCAGTCACCCAGCAGCAGTAGTTCTGAACGAATCAAACCTGATTTCGTTGTTTGTACAACCTGTGGAACTCCAGAAGTTGCACCAAAATTTACTGCTGAGGTACATACCACCTGTAGTGTGCCAGCAGCCGCCACACAGTCGCACCCGCATGCAGCGCACGTCTGACCGCGCATGTGCATCCCCCCCGCGCGTCTGCAGACGTCACGGTGCGTGCGGGCGCTGGAGGACGCACACGCGCACTTTGTCACGTGCCTGGCGATGCACGACAGCGCGCAGTACCTCGCCACCGGCGGGGTGGACAAGGCCGTGCATGTGTGGGAGTGTCACTAGCGCCACGCGCGCGCCCGTGCGAGACGCAGCCCCTACGCTGCCGCCGCAGTTGCTGCGCGGCTAGGGTTGGAGATGGAACATGGACTCGGCAGCCACGTGCGGTGGTGGCGGCGCCGCTACGCGGCGCACAAGCGCGCGCTTCACCCGGCGGCTGCACTGCCAATGCTGGCGCACGGTGTGCCGCGGCGGTGGAGGGAAGTGTTCCTGGGGCGGCATGCCGGTTCGCTGGCGGCAGCGGCAAGCGCAGCGCCGTTGGCTGCTTGGAGGATGCGTGCGGCCTGGTGCTCGAGCGGCAGCTGGTCGCATCGTTGATGTGCCACACATGTGTGGCACCTTGCCTGATGGAGGGGTGCCGCAGGTGCTTTTGCAGCGCAGCAGCAAATGCAGCAGCATTGCCAGCCGCTGCCAGTGGCACAGCGAGCGTGATTTGGAGTGGCAGCGTGTGTGGCGAGGCAATCATGCAGCAGGCAGTAACGGCCAGTTATGCTGCCGCCGACGCAATGGACAGGCGTTGCGGCCCTGAAATGACTGCAGATGCATGGAGCGCACACGTTCCCGCGCCCCTTAGTGGCTGCGCATGCCATGCGAACGCGCTTGTGACACAAATAGTGAGCACTGTATGACTGTATGCCATCTTGTGCAAGGGGCATTGCGCCTTTGAATTGTCCCGCCCTGTGCTGCGCTGCATGTCTCTGCCCCTGCAATAAGCAACCACCGGTAGCCACGCAGTGGGTGCATGTGTGCCCGCTAGCACCTGTGCCATTGCGAATGGGAGTCCGGTTGCAGCCTGATCAAGTTTACAGCACCTGCAAGGTGACGGTGACATTGCACCTACTGGGACACTGCAATCCACAAATTCGTCCTGGGTGGGTGCAGTCTGCCTCAAAATGCCACCTGGCAGGCACACAAGCTCTCCAGTTGCTGTTTCTTGCTCTGTGGTGGGTGCAGGGGGATGAGGGTCGAAGAGACCCCAAGTGAGTGCACAACAGTTGCGTACCTGGTGCCGAGTTCGGGTGCACGCGCTGGTGCACTCCTCCATCATTTCCGTAGGGCTTCACTGTGAGGTTGCTGCGGACTTCGTGGCAGTCCCTCAGCTTGCAGTGCGCCACTTCACTTGCAGGTCTTTCCAAATATATCGGTGACACGAGCTTTGGGCGATGACTGCGTCACCGTCCGTTTCCCGCGCAACTTGAACTGAAGCTGAAGCACTTTGCGGTTGGTTGGCAGTTACCCAACCAAACCTTCAGGGCTACCCACCTCAACTAGCGCAGCGTTCGGAGATGCAGGGCGGTCCCCCGCCACGTGGTGCGAGCGGCCGCTGCGCTGCTGCTGCAGCAGCAGTCGGGCCCAGGCTTTGGCCTGCCAGCGCAGGCAGCTCGCACGACGGTGGTCCCTTCATCAGCCCAAGGTGAGCGGCAGCAGCCAGCTGCAACTGCTGTGACGAATGTTCCTGCCGCCGCTGCACACGTGCCCGCTCCTGCCCGTAGGTAATGCATGAGCAAGCCTGCACTTTTTGCTGCTGGTGATGCAGTACACGCCGGTGTGTCGCCGTGCGGCTGTGGCTGCGGCTGTAGCACTCACGCAGACCCTGTGCCGCCGCTGCAATCTACATTCGGCGTGCAGGCTGCTGCCCTGGGGCGCGAGTCAGTCAGCGCAGCGGCAAGGAGTAGCGGTCAACGACGATGGACGTCGCTCTGGGGCTGCTGCAAGGCGGTGCCGGCAATGTGGCTGCCGTGGCCATGCATGTGCAGCGGCATCTTGAAACCCGCAGGCAGTCCCTCAACCCGCAGCAGGCGCAGCACCAGGCGCAGCAGCACCAGCGAGAGCAGGGAGCGCAGGAGCCGCAGCAGGAGGGGCAGGAGCAGCAGCAACAGCGGCATCATGACCAAGCCTCTCAGGACGAGCCGCAAGGGACGGCGCAGGAGGAGCAGGAGCAGGAGGAGCAGCAGGAGCACACAGACGAGCACCAGCACCAGCAGCGGCACGTCGAGCCGGAACAGCCGCAGAGTGACGAAAGTAGATCTCACTCGGACCGAAGCTTCGGACATGAAGAAGGTGAAGCCACGCCACAAGGTGGAGAGCAGCTGGTTGCACCGGAAACTGGCGGCTCAGCCCCAGCAACAGCGCCGTCAAGTGAGAGGAACGCCGCTGCGGTCACAGGCGCGGCTGCCGACGTGGCGGCGGCGACAGTGGCGGTGCTGCAGGAGAATGTGCAGGGGGCGGCTGAGACACTAGGACTGGACCTGTCTGCTTGCGACTCCTCCAGTGATGCAACTCCACAACTTACGCCATGTGTCACGTACGTCAATATTCGCGTGTCCACACGCCAGTGCATGCTGTGATGTGCTGTGTCACCCCTCAAGTGTTGCTGCCAGTTGAGGCGTCAAGTTGCTGTGCATGCAAGCGTTCGTGCACCAGTACAGCCACACCGCACATCCATGTAAGCTGAGGTGGCACATACCGGTAGAGTACTTGCGTATGGCAAAGAGGAGCCCCGGCACGCACCGCATTGTGGTGCTCGCTTTGTGAAACGACTTGACAACTCATATTTCGGTGCACTGCGTCTTCACACTGCCACCCGCCGCTGCAGCCCAGATGCAACGCCGCGGGCGCAACGCGCGCGCGCCAGCTGCGACGCCCAAGCATCGCCGCCGACGACCCTTACGCGCACTCCCAGCAAGCGCTTGAGCCTCGCCCACCGGAAGAGCCTCAGCCGCATGAGCTTCAACCGCATGAGTTTCAGCCACATGGGCTTTGATGTCAAGTTTCTGAGGACGCGCACCAGCGTGGTGGACCTGTCATCCTTCGCCGTGGCGGACGGCCACCCCTGCGCAGAGCGCCCCATGGCAAGTGGCGGGGGAATTGAAACCCTAGTTTGTGTCTCACAACTTTGAGCAAGTGGCAGGATGCTGGAACTGCTTTTCTGTCTCGCAACGTAGTTCGGCCTACAATACACTACTTCAAGTATTATGTCGCCCTGAGTATGCGACAGGGGTAGCGGCGAGGAAAATCAAACCCCCTCTTCCGTCTCGCAACTTTGGTGTGACCTACTATTCTACGTTCGTTTGAGTACAGGACAAGGATGCCCAGCTCCTAAAACATCCAAATCAAGAAGAAGAATACCACTTGGCATGCCCTGCTCACAACCCTGACGCAGCCTGACCATGTTTTCAGCGGCTGCTCACGCCACCTGCATGTATGCCCACGCGTTGCTGCCCTCCCTCCCCATCTCTGGCGCGCACCTTGTGGCACAGCTGCCTGGGCGCCAGCACATGTCACTCATGCCTACTACCGCTTAAACTGCACTGTGCACAAGTTGTGACATGTTCCAGCGGGTCCTCACGCCACCTGCATTTATGCTCACGTGTTGCTGCCCTGCCCTCTCTCTGGTGCGCACCCCGTGGCGCAGCTGCCTGGGCGCGAGCACATGTCGCCACGGTTCCACCGAACACAGCCGCTACCAGGGACGCCTGCGATCAACTTCTCGTTTGCGTGCGGCGGGTGGCTGCAGTTCTACATGTTTGGAGTGGCCAAGTGCCTCGTCGACCACGGGCTGCACGCTGTCAGCGAGCGGCAGAAGTTCATTGGAACCAGCGCCGGCGCCATCACTGCCGTGGGCATGGTAAGTGCGTGTGTGTGGGGGGGGGGGCTGCCAGAGCACTGTTGGCAGGCCTCTTGGCGGCACGGACGGTGCAGTTGAGGTGTCAGCTGATGACTTTTGCAACATGCGCACATGTACTTCTAGTATACTTCAGAAGTACTACTGTAGTACATTATTTCAAGATGCGTACATGACCCGAGTACTTGAGCAGAAGCACGCACCTGGGACGGCAGCTGTAACGTGGCACAGTGCGCAGGCAGTGGCGTTGGAGGTGCGGCACTTCTCTTGATCAGTGTATCCACACACAGCCCATGTCGTGCGCACGGTTGCCAGCGTCCGACTTGAATGACACGCACCGTGCACCTCGCATAAATATATGTGCCATCACCCCTTGCATCTTGGCTGCGGCTGGCGCAGGTGCTGGACTGCTGCTGGGACAGCGCCGTGGAGTACTGCAAGGATGTCATCATACCCAAGGTCAGCACCTCCGCGGGCAGCGGTGTGTCGTGTGATACCCCAAGTGCTGAGCTTGAGCGCATGTAGACCGCCGCACTGTTATGGCCAGGCCTTTGAGCTGCTGAGCAGCAGCCAGTGCTCAGCAGTGGGGCTGCAGGCCAATGACATCGCACTGCGGATGGCACATGCGCACAGCTAGTAACACTTACATCAGTCGCACAAACACAGAGGCATGTGCGTGTTGTCGTCCTGCCCAGTTGCTTCAACACTGTTGCAGCACCTGCGCAACATCACCAACACACGCCGCCCCCCGTGCCCCCAAAACCCCATTGCTCCCAGGTGTGGTCCTCACCGCGCGGCCCCTTCCGCATCACCGACTACACCAAGGAGTGCATGACGGCGTGCACGGATGTCAGCCTCGCGTCCCAGCTGGCCCCGGGCGAGGTGACCGTGGTCGTCACGCAGCTGTCAGGGCTGCAGGGGCGGCGTGTGGACCACTTCCGGGACGCCGCACACCTGCGCGACGCGCTGCTGGCGAGCGCCGCGTGCGTGCCCCTGGCGTCCGCCATAAAGCTGGACGGAAAGTGGTGCGTGGACGGCGGCATCAGCGAGTTTCAGCCGCGCCTGGACCCCGCGCTCGGGGAAACGGTCACCGTGAACCCGCTGTACTTTTCGCACGCCGATATTCGGCCGAGCAGGTGGGGCGGGATGAACGGGCGCGTTTGTCAGCTCCACATGTGCCGCCTGCGCGCATGCCCTCAGAGCTGCGCACACCCGTGCACTGCGTTGCGCTGGCGGCGACTAGTAGGTCTGCCTTCTTGGACCCGCCAGTGCACATGTTGGTGCACATGCTCAGCAGCAGCGGGCTGCTGCGCTGATTGCGTGCGTCGCACAGATACGTGCCCATGTGGTGGGCGTTCCTGCCGCCCAGGGAGCCCTCCACCATCGACTGGCTGTACGACTTGGGCTACGGCGACGGCCTGGCGTGGATGGCGCGTCGTGGCCTCTCCCACTGCTGCACGCACTGCGACCACACACACTCAGACACCACCGCCGACGCCGCAATTCCACCCGCGGCCACTGAGACACCGCCAGGTGGCCCCGCCCCCGCAGCAGGCTCCACGCACAGCATCGCCGGCTGCGCCATGCGCCGCCCGCGCGCGGCGCACCCGTTTGACGCCCGCAAATCGCGCAGCCTGGCGCGCCTCTTCGGCTACGGCACGGGGTACTATCTGCTCGACGCGCCCCTCATCTTCTGCATGCGCGTGCTGTGGCGCCCCGCCACATTCCTGCTGGTCATGGCGGAGCTGTGGCTGCTCATCACGGTCGCCGCGCTGCACGCGCTCGCCACGGAGGCGCTCGCCGTCGCGCCGCCCGCCGCCGCCGCCGCCGCCCTGCTGCTGCCCCACTACCGCCTCTTTGCGCCCGCCGCGGCCGCGGTGTGCGCGGGCCAGCTGCTCGTGTGTGGCTGCTCCGCAGGGCCTCAGTGGCGGCGCGTGGGGGAGTACACGCACTGCGTGTGGAGCGTGACCGTGCGGGGACTGCTGCGGTGCGTGACGCGCTCACCCGGCAGTGGTGGCGACGGCGATGTTGGTGGCTGCGGCGGCAGCGGGAAGGCTGCACGGGATCATGTCGCGGACACATCTGTTGTGTACCGCATGGCGGCGCACTTTATCTGACATGGCTGCTGTTGGGGCAGCCCTGCGGGTTGTGCATGTGGTGCCCATGCAGAAGCTGGGCGCTGAATGGATATGGGAAGGGAGGGGGGGGGGCATGCTGCCGGTGAGCAGCACGGGCATGGATGGCAGCGGTGCAGGAGCCATTTTTGTCCAACAGCTGGCTGTTCTGCAGGGCTGTGGCATTGGCATTTCGCATTCCTGTAGGTGGTAGCGCCCTATGTCAGTGTGCAGCAATATCTATGCCGTGAGAGGAAGCACTTGAGCGGGCGGGCGGGGGTCGGTGGGGCAGTTTCCAGCTCATGTGCACCTTGGCAAGCATGGCAGTCCGTTGCGACTTTTGTGGTGCCACAGTGGTGCACATTGCACATGCGGAAGGCTATTGGACACAGCCGCTGTTGTCAAGCTGTTGGTTGTTTTGAGACTTGTTACAGGCATCCGGGTGCCTACCTGCGTACCGAACCTCTTTATTTCGTTTTAACACCATTTTATGTGCCGTACCTGCAACCAGTGTCTGGGCATGTTTCCGAACCTGAAGGCTGTCAGTGGCGTGGCAGGCACTTGCAGCGCCTGCAGCAGCGCTGCTTGACTGCAGCTTATCCCACTCGCTTGACCAACAGCTTCGCACGTGGCATCTTGTGCACACCAGTGGCGCCTGGTGTCATGCACTGGGCACTGCCCAGCGATTTCACAGCCTTCACATGCGGCACCCCCCTAAACAATCACACAAACAAGCAAGGAGGCTGCCCTTGACGCGATGTGGTCACCGGAGTAAAAAAAGTTGCTTTGGGGGCCCACCAACACACGAGTGCAAGTGTGTGTATCTCAGTGTGTACATGGGCACCGGAGGAACAAGACACGAGGCCACACTGGCCCGCGCAGGGACAGCGGGGGCCAGCAGCGAAACCAGCGCCACACCGCCCACTGGTGCGGCCACCAGCCGGCGCCACCAGCAGTGGAACCAGCACCACGCATTTGCTGGTGCCGCCACCTGCGGGCGCCATCAGGCGCCGCCGCGCTACGACTGCTGCTGCCCGCCCTTCTTCTTCTTGCGCCGCGACCGCACCGCCGCAGCGTCGCCGCCGCCCGCTTCCGCCGCCGCCACCGCCACCACATCCCCGGGCGCGCCGCCCTCCTTCGTCTCCTCCCGCCCTTCGTCCGCAAACACCGGCGGCGGCCCCTGCCCCCCTGACTCCGCTGCCGCAGCGGCGGACGGCTGTGCGTCACCACTGTCATCCTCCTCATCTGTGTCCACAAGCTTCTCCACGGGTGCTGCTTCCGGCGGCGGCGCGGCAGCCGAGTCGACGGCCTCGGCGGCTGCGGCGGCGTTGACTGCATCCGGGTCCACAAGGCCAGCGCCGTCGGTGGCGGCGGCGCCGCCAGCGGTGGCGGCGCCGCCAGCGGTGGCGGCGGCACCGCTGGCGGAGCGCTCGCTGAGCTGGCGCTGCCTGTCCTCGTGCAGCTGCATGTTCCACATGTGCGCGTACTCGCCGCCCGCGGCCAGCAGCTCCGCCTGCGTGCCGCGTTCCAGGACCTGTGTGCTCGGCGGCAGGTGGCAGCGAGCGCCACAGGCGCGGCAGCGCAGCAAGCAGGGGTGAGCGAAGTCGCACCGGTTGGGCGTGTGGCAGGCTTGGCGCGGAGGGCAGGTGTGTCGCGAGCTGGTGCGAAGGCAGGCAGGGGGGTTGTGTGTCGAACGCACACAACACCGTGCAGGTCAATCGGCACTCCTCGGCGTGCGCCCAAATACTGACGCATGTGAGGCACGTGCTCGAAGGCGAAGGGGGCCTCTGTTCGGCGCACGCGCACTGCGCAAGTGGGGCGGCCACCCAAGCAGCGGGTACCAAAGGTGTGTCGTCGCAGCATGGGAATAGGTGGCACTGGCAAGCGCCAGCACACGCACCTGTCCCTCGCCCAGCGTGAGGATTTGGTCGGCGTTGCGAATGGTGCTGAGCCGGTGCGCAATCACCAGCGTAGTGCGGTTGCGCTTGAGGCGCTGCAGCGCCAGCTGTACGCTGTGCTCCGTGCGCGTGTCTAGCGCGCTCGTGGCCTCGTCTGCACAGCGCACGCACCAGGCACAGGGGGGGGGGGGGGCTTAGTAGTTACTCCAAGAAGGCTCACGCTGCTCGGCTGCTCAAGGAAGCTGCGCCGCTCCTACACGCACACTCTCTCCACAGGTTGGCGTGCTGTATGAGGCGCCCAATGGCCACCGAGCCGCCGTAACCGCATGCAGCATGCAAGTAGCTGGCGGCATTCTGTAACTTGCCCGCACTGACTGCGGCAGTGACATGTGGTGCTGCGACAACTGGCGGGAAGCCGCTGACTCACCGAGTAGCACAATCGGTGGGTTCTTGAGCAGGCAGCGCGCAATGGCCACGCGTTGCTTCTCTCCGCCGGAGAGCTTGAGCCCGCGCTCGCCCACATTTGTCTCCCACTTCTCTGGCAGGGAGTTGATGAAGCCCAGGATCTGCGGCAGCGCACGGCGGCCCCAGCACACACAAGCACCCGCACATGAGACCGCAGTGACTGGGAGTGCCCACGGTGTCACAGCGGTGGTGGCGTGCTAGGGTGCGCTGTGGGCAGCGTAGACGCCAGGCGTGCTGAGCAGCCAATCGGCATGCCAGCAGCCAGTGCCTGTGCTGGTTATTTGGTGGCAAGCGCACGCGGCGGCGGGGCGGCGCCGAGGAAACGCACCTGAGCGGCCTCCGCCGCGGCTTCCACCTCCTCCATGGTGGCGTCTAGTTTGCCGTATTTGAGGTTGTGCAGGATGCTGTCGTTGAACATGACCGTGTCCTGGGGGACTACACCAATGGCGCGCCGCACGCTCTTTTGCTGGACCTGCGGGCACCCAAGGGTCGCAGCGGCGCAGCATGGTAAGTAGCAGCACGCGCACCAGCAGCGCAGGCTGTGGCAACAATCAGGTACATGCAGCAGCTGCGGCGGCAGCAGCTGCGCTTGCGAGCTAGCGGTGCAGCAAAGGCAGGTGTGGAGGGCGCAAACACCGCCGCACATGGTATATAATTACCTCAAAAGTGTGTGCTTGCCTATCTGTAGTATTCTGTACTGCATTGTGGCGCCCTGCGTGGGGCCAAAACTTGCGCGCGCTGGGCCTGTGCATGCGCGAGGTGAAATGGCTGCGAGCAGTGGGTGTGACGTTGTTGGTGGCACGTGCCTGTTTGATGTCGTAGCCGTTGATGAGGACGGCGCCCTTCATGGGGTCGTAGAAGCGGAACTGCCACACACGCGCAACACACACAACACAGCACAGAGAGATGCAACACAAAATGAAAGCAGTCATTGGTCATCTTCAAGCTTGGTGCAATGGCTTCAACGCAGGCGCTCTTATGGAAGCATGGTACTACTACTTAGTACTTCTGAAGTAGTAACAAACACGGTTGGACACGAGTGCATCGTGAGTGTATGCTGCATGCAGCAGCGTGGGGTGGGAAGAGCTGGCCGCAGCTCCCTGCCCGTGCCAAATAATGTCGGTGCAGGACCAGGCGAGGCACTGCGCGTGGGCCTCACCAGCAGGCGCGAAATGGTGGTCTTGCCCGCCCCCGTGTGGCCAACCAGTGCTGTGGTCGTCCCTGGCGGCACAAAAAAGCTGATGCCTCGGAGACCCCTGCTCTCAGCGCGAATACAAACACACAAGGAGCACACACAGAGGCAGCGCAGAAGCTGTGACTGCCGCCGCCCTGCCAAAGCAGGCCCATGCATTGACTTGAGCCCCAGGGCCAGCACGGGAGCACGGTGCCATGCAGGTAACACATAGGCATAGGCAGGCATGGCGGCAGCACCGGCACGTCGCCGTGCTGCAGCCGCTTCGCACAAAACCTGTGCGGCGCCGTCCATGAACTGCGCGCGCCACGGCATTTTCCCGATCTGCCAGTGCAGTAGCAGTCTATAAGAGAGCGGCAAGGCAGGCGGTGCTTCACCTGTGGTTTGGTTGTGAGGGGTACCAGAAATACACGTTTCGGAACTCCACGCCCACGCCCTGCTCCTTGGGCGGCAGCGGCAGCGGCTGGGCGCCCGGCGAGTCCACAATGTCTGGGTTTTGGGCTAGCTGTGGACGCGGGTGGGACACACGCACGGCAGGGGCGGTGGGTGCTTAGGTGTGAGGCATCAGACAGGGGTGCATTGAAAGTTGCTGGCGTGAGGGGGGCATTGGCAGGGGGGGGCATGCACAGAGTATTTTGAAGACAAAATGTACACTCATTAATTTGTGCACAAACACATTTTACAGGGGGGGGGGTCACAAAGCGCCAGCTGCTGTGACGTGGGGGGGGAGGGAGGCGTGTCACACTAGGTTATTGAGGCAGTGCCGCCACGCCATATGCTAGAGCCACTGTAGCACATGCAGACACCACCGCGCCACATGTAGCAGCGACGGCCGCGGCGCTCACCAGTTCGCTCAGATTGCGGATGTCCACAAAGGCCTGGATGATGATCTGTTGGCAGTGCAAGGATAGTGGGGGCAGGGGCGGCCGTTGCACACAGTGCGCGTGAGCCAGGGCAGTATGCATTTTTTTGTGCCTGTGCATGCCATGGCACGCGCTGAGTGCACGCAGGTGGAATGGTGCAAGTTCTCAAGTGGCGTGGGGGTGGCTGCTCCAATTCACCGGGCGCCAATGGGGTGTGCCCAGGCCACGCAAACTCCGTTTGTAATTCGGTAAAGGCATGCATCTACAACCACATTTACAATTGAGTTTGCTGCGCCTTCCATACCTGAAAGCATACGTGAAATGCATAGATACCACGCTGTGTTAAAAAAACAGAGGTTTGCTGTGCCAGCAAACGCGGCGCCGCAGCTTGAACACGACACAGCTGAAGGTGACCGGCTCGATGGTGCCTGGTGGTGTAACGTACACAGGCACAACACCGCAAGCGCGCGCGCTCGCTGCTCACATTGTACACGGTGCCCAGGAAGTTGAGGGGTGTGAACAGGTTCACCATGTAGGTGTTGACCGAGACAAAGTCTCCCACAGAGTAGCGCCCCTGCGTGACGCTCCTCGCCGCGAGTATGAGCCCGCCGATGAGCGTCAGGTGCACAATGAACTGCTGCAGCACGTTCAGCAGCGACAGGGACGCCTGGGTGGACGTGCTGGACAGCTGGTACTGGCGGACGCTCCTGTGTTTGCAGGGGAGGGGGGGGGGGGCGGTCACAGCAGCGGCAGCAGCAGCAGGGGGACGCGTGTCAGCGTGCAGCAACCCAAGCCGGCATGCTGTGTTGTACAGCTGGTGATCGGTGGCTCAGAGTTACGTGGCGTGCGGAGCCTGGCAGCGCTGAGCAGGCACCAGGCACACACACATCTACCTCATATACTTGAATATACTAGGTAGTACTTCAATTGCTTCCGAAGTATATGTACCCATGCCCAAGGGCAACAAACGCTAGTGCGCGTGCGCACAGCAGCTCACGCACCATTGTGCAACACTATCCACAAACAACCAAGTGCACTCAGCGTGCCACACCGTTCACAACAGCAGCTCGACCGCACGAAACAGCCTAACCCATGACAGCTTGCGCAAAACATGGTCATTTAATTTACTCTTAAGTACCTTCTTATAAAAGAAGAAAAATCAATGAAAAAGTGGCGTATCTTGGGAACACAACTCATGGGTTCAAAGTGCAGCTGGCCATGTTGCTGGACAATCGCACAGCTGGCATACGATGGCATACACGCGGCGTACACGCGCGCACTCACTCAGTGAAGCGGGACACCTCATAGTCCTCATTGGAGAAGTACTTGACCGTCTCGTAGTTGATGATGGAGTCCGTGGCCTTGTCGTGGAAGTCGTTGTCGAAGCGGTTCGTCACCGCGCGCAGCTTCTTGCGCCACAGCGTAATTTTGACCGTGAGCCAGCCGTAGATGGTCAGGGCAGAGAAGGCCATTGTCGCCAGCCGCCAGTCGTTGAACTTTACGTAGAAGATGATGACGGTGGCGATGCACTCCGCGATGGCGGGCACCAGGTACAGGAAGAGGTACGTCACCAGCTGCGCTCCGTCGGCAGCACAGGAAACACAGCCGCACGTGCAGTGGGGGGGCGGGAGGGGGGGGGGATCAGTGGCGGCCGCGCGAGCGCCCCTGTCGCGGGCACATTGGTATTAACAATAAATAACATAAATATAATACTTCAGAAGTAATATATAATAACAATAATACTACAGTAGTGCTTCGAAGTAGTGTACAATGTTCACATTATGATGGGTGATGGGTCGCCCCACTTAAGTAGCATGGACGTTTGCTGCGGCTCAGCAGACGGCCTTGTGCCTTTGCTCCAAGCTCCGCCAGCACAGGCGCTGCCGCGGGAGAGCTGGCCCTGTGCAGCAACGCCACCTGCCGCCGCCACACATGCGTCGTCGTTCACCAATACTAGTAGTAGTAGTACGTAGTATTGCCAACTACTACTCCGAGTATTATTAAGGTGCTGAACTGAACCAGGAGCATGCGCGCGCGCTCACATTGTTGGCGGCCTCCGTGCCGCGGTCCATGGAGCGGATGACATTGCCCATCTTCTTCTTGAGGTGCCACTGCAGGCTCAGGCTGTGCAGGTGCGCGAACGTGTGCTCCGCAATCTCAATGTACGCCTGCTGCTTCACCTGTTGGAAAGAGCACCAGCAGCAGCAGCAACAGCAGCAGCGGCGGCGGCGGCGGTGGCGGCGGCGGCGAACCATGGCAGCAGTAGGCATATGCATAATGTCAGCGACTGCACTGGCATCGATGCGCAGTGCAGACGTGAGAGGCAGCCAGCTAGCTGCCAGGTTAAAGCAAAACATGGCACACAGGCACTGGTATGCTGTTGCGGTAGATGCGGGGTGCTCAGCAGCAAGTGGTGCTCAGCAGCAAGTGGTGCGCGGCAGCGGGCGTTGTGGGCTCGCCTTGAGGTAGATGAGGCTCTGGGCCTCCTTGAGCAGCTTGGCCACAAAGCTCAGCAGCGCGTAGAGGGCCACGCCAACAGCCGCACCTGCAAAGGGCAGCACATGCATACCATATAGAAGTACACATGTTCAAGTACTTGAAGTATGTTATGCACATGCTCATGCGCACACACATGAAGTGGAAAAGCAGTGGGAGACGCTGCACCGCCCTCACACGCGCACACCCACGTTAGCTCAGCAGGAAAACACTACTAGTGCCGTTGCTATGTGTGTGGTAGTAATTTAAAGGAACGGCAAAACACTAAATAGGTCGCAACTACCCAGAAAAACAACGGGCAGCCGCTGACAAACGCGAAGTGCCAGCACCCAAACCAGTGTGCTTGTAAGTTATGTTTGAAGTGCATCACCATGTGGGTAAAGTATCAACCTTACCGCTGGCGTACCAGCAGTCATCTGGTGTCCACAGCAAGCTTGACCATGCTATGCAGGCGGCAGGAGCTGTGGCACGGCTGCCAGGGCCACACTCACCCTTGTAGTCATTGTCGTACAAGGCGTTGGTGGCGTTGCTGAGGAAGATGGGGCTGCTGACGCTGCACACCTGTGGTGGCGTAAGCAGCGGCACAGCAGCGCAACGCATGAAACCACCGCTGGCCACCGCACCTGCAGCAGAGCACTTCCACACCACCAGAAGTGCGCCGACACACATCCCACACGCAGAACACATGTGCAGACATAAATCCCTCACGCAAAATACGGCCCGACCACTGCTGTCACAATCTATAGCGCCATGCTGCACCTCAGCCGCACGCACGCACCGGCTCCCGCTAGCACACAATTACCGCTGTCTGCTGCCAAATGCACACCCTGCACTGCGTGTGCGTCCATCTCAGCGCACTTTTCGTGTGCCTGGGCGCCGGAAACTGGATATTCGGGACATGTGCGCATCAGCTCACAAGGGGTCTGCGGTTAGCGTTCCGGTTTGGTTTTGTTCTTAGCTCTCTTGCCGGACACATTGTCAAACCTGTGCCACACATGCACAGACAGCCTACGCACCGCACCCGAAATGTCCACAAAAAGTTCGGGCATCATAAAACCCCTCTTTTTCTTCTTCCTTTTTTTAATATTTAGGATCAATTTTGATAAATAGTATTTTCAAATAAAATTTAAAGTCTACTTAATTTTTCTTATTTTTATTTTAACCAAGTCAAGAAAAAATAAGGTAGGATGACCGTACAATTTTCCGAAGTACCACATGGACTACACTCTTGCGGGGTCGCTCTTTAGAAGAAGTAACAGTACACTTCAGAAGTATTTAAGCGGTATTTCATGTACTTCAGAGGTACTTCAAAAGTATATTTATACTAGCAGCCCAGGGCGCCCCCACTCGCCTTGGAGCCGACAACAAACACCCACGTGGCGGTGGAGCGCGCGCGGTTGAGCACGGCGCGCTCATCATCGCCCTTAGGCCAGAAGTAGGGCTTGAGGACAGCCAGCATCTGGCGTGGCGACAGTCGCGCCTTGCGTGGGCCGCCGCTGCCATCGTCGTCACTGTCTCCTGCCTCCATGCCGTCATCCAGCAGCCTGCGCGTTCAGCGGCGGTGGGGGTCAACGGCGGCAGCAGCGGTGCGAGTCAGCAGCGGCGGTAGCGTTGGGAGTCAGTGGCGGCAGTGGTGGTGTGAGCATACAGAGGCAGCAGTGGCGGGAGTCAGCAGCGGCGGCGGTGGTGGGAGGCACTGGCGGCGCCGGCGGTGGGAAACAGCGGCGGCGGCGCCAGCACTTCAGTAGCGACATGGTGGGCGTGGCTTGGTGCCGCTGTCGGGGCTGCTCGCGAGGCACATCGGGAGCGCACGAGCGTCTGCAGCCGGCTGTGTGCAAAGGTGTATCGCTGTCATCGCACCGCCGCATGGCGGGCGCGGCGGCCATCTGGGCCTGCACACTGCTGCACGGCACACGTGGCTGAGTAAAACCTGGACCAGCGCCTGCTGAGGCGCACATGATCACTCTATAACGCATAGTATAAGCAACGTGCGTGAGGGCTGCGACAGACTGCTCCATGACGCCATGCGTCACTGTGCAGTCCATCCTAGCACATGGCCTGCCACCACCGAACGCGCTGCGGCCACTGAGTTGAGGCGCAACCAAGCCCAATGAGGAAGGTGGTGACAAATAACTTCCAGCGCGCAGTGACAGAACCAATAAGTTCTGTTGACGATACAGGCTACGTGCCAGGGGTACACTGCCGTTGCACCATACTGCCTATTCTTTTTTGGCGACAAACCTCCCTGCCATGAAACTTGCACTTGCATCGTCGGCAAATGATGACCGTTTCGGCCTATGCCGCAGCTGCATGGAATACGACAACTGGTGCCTGCTCACTTTGAGTATGCGAGCTGCTGCTGCAGGTGCCACACCATTTGCGACAATACTGGCTGCGGCAGGCGACACACAAAAGCCATTGGCACCAATGCCACAAACCGCTGTTCTCCGCAGTCAAAGCTGCGCAATTATGCTGTCAAGACACACACACAGTGTCAACCGAGTCTGAAGCCCAAATGAATGTGTCGCGCACTACAGTAGTAAATGCCTGCTTCCTGCACCTGCATACTGCTGTACCACTGTGGCATGGGCGTGTAAGCTCCTGCTGATGCACCAGCGCCAATCGCAATGATAATATTACTAGCTGGCCCAGCTGCTGCTGAGCACTTGCCTGTCCTTCAGGGTGTCCGAGGCAATGCTGCGCACCGCGCGGCGGATGCGCACCAGCACCAGCGACTCCGTCCCCGCAGCCGCCATGGTCACCAGCGCCGGCGCCCACGCAGCAGCCGTTCCGCTCGCGCTGACGGCCACCTTCACCACCGCATACAGTGTGCTGAGCACAGACAGGAGCGTGGTTCCCGCTGCCAGTCCAGACCTGCGTCGCGGCGGAGCGTGAAATGGCGGTTGAGAATGGGTGCCAGTGGTCACCTCGGGGGGGTTGTGTGGAGGTGGCGGTGGTGTAGATTAGTGTGTGTGTGCTGTGTGCCCTGGGTGGGGCCACCCGTCTGTGGTGTGCGGGTCACACGTGTGCGGCGCGGCGTGGTGCTGCAGTGCCTACAGTGACAGCGCGCTTGCAAGTGCCTGCTGGTTTGTGCCGCGCGGCGAAACAGGAGCAGCGACTCGTCATGTGAGCCACTGACGGTTTGATGGAAACGGGCCGACCAGGTACGTGCATAGGAGATGCAGCATCCCAGTCACCTGGCATTAGGCGCCGTTGCCTGAGGCAAAACCACCTCCAACGCTTGAGAGTACCATAGAAGCCACGCCTTCGCGGCGTTGAACTTAGACACGCGCAGCGCCGCATCTGGCCGTTGGAGACTGTTGGTCAAAACTCATCCCTAGGTGCGCTATCGCGACGTGCTTTGTTGAGACAGCCGCGCACAAGCAAGCAATAGGCAAATTACGAAGCTGCAAAGCATGGCACGACTTGTGCATGTGCCCCCTAACTCACCCATGCACATAGCCGTCTCTGTCGATGTTCACCAGGCCAGCCCTGGACTTGGTGGCGCACAGCAGGGAAAGCGCAGCCCTCGCCAGGCACAGGACCACCACCTCCAGTGACGAGGTCTTGTAGCTGTAATCGGTGACCTGGTGCTGCCAGGCTTTGCTGGCGCTCCACCCGTCCACTCCGAACACCACCAGCAGCGTCACCAGCACATCCAGCAAGGCAAGTGCGCATAGGGCAGCCAGGTCCGAGGGGGGGGCGTTCACATACATTTTCCGGCTCTGAGGCTCAACCTCCTCATCGTCCATGAGGCTGTGAAACCCTCCCCTGCCACCACCTCCTCTCATGGTGCCAAGGGGGCGGCAGCTGCAGCAGTGCCACGGCGGCTCCCCTCCTCAGGGCTGCTGCGGTCTTCTCGCCACGCAGGTGAAGTTGTGTGTTCTGTGCTGGGCGGTGCAGCTGTCACAGCAGTTCAACCAGGTGGCTGTCCGAGAGGGCTCCGGAGCAAGGCGTTGCAGGACGCTAGCAAGCACGTGCGCCAACGTGCCGCACCGCCCGCCGTGCACCGTCGCCCCCCCTTTTGTGAAGCTTGTTCGGAAGCTGGCTCTTGCGCACAGATCTGCAGAGATCGCTGCCGCGTTAGCTCAGCAGCATGCTGCACATGCGCAGGTGTGTGGGCATACTCCTGCTACTACTCGGCATTGCATGCCACTGCACATGCGCGTCAAGCGCACCACCTACCCACAACAGACGCATGCACGTCGTGGTGTAAGCGGAAACTCGATGATGAAGGTGTGGTAAGCCTCAATCTTGGTCACACTCACATGTGTGCTGCTTGCTACTAGTAATTGCTTTTGCTTCAGTTTGCTGGTGCATGCAACAGTGCACAGTGCAGTCACGCTGCGGCGCACCAAGAGCTGTGCTCAACACGCAGGCGAACCAAGCCTCGCAGCAGTTGGTAGAGAGAGTTGCTAGCCGTGGCGTAGCTCAGTGTCATGCACACACAAACGTGGCATATTAGCAGCGCCAATGAAGCTGGCAACTGTAAGACGACTTGTTGAACACGCCATCCGCCCATAGCGGGGCACCACAATAGGGATGAGGAGTGGCTGTGTCATGACCTCAGTAAGTCCCAAGGCCTGCACAGCCCGCTACTTACACAAAAGCTCCGAGGCCCAACACGCGGCGCTAGGCCTCGGCTAAGGCAGACATGCTACAGTACTAGGGTACAGCACGACAGGTGCGCAATGTTCAACAAGGTGCGACACGCTCTGGAACGCCACTATCGCCACACACACCATGGGCGCCGGCGCCATGCATGCACTAGAGCAGCCCCGCCCAATGCCCCCACTGCTGCCGGTGGGGCCACATGAGGTGAGCATGTTATCCGGGCGGCTGCAAGGCAGTTGTCACCCCCGCCGCTGTGCCTACAGCTGGCTGCGGATGGCACCACCGGGGTAGGTCTGTGTGTGCACGTTGATGTAGAATCCCGCAGGGTCTTTCAGCAGCTGCTGGGATTGCGCGGCAGTTATGGTCACGCACCCCTTGATGGGGTTGACTGCCAGGTTGTCGACCGCTCCAAACAGGTCGATCACCTGCCAAAGGTGCACGCGCACATAGGCGCACGCGTGGCAGACGGAAAAATGTAAGGGCAGGGCAGCAGCGCCACTGCCATGGTGCACTACTAGTAGTGTGTCAGCACGTGGTTATGTGCAGCTTAAGCATTGGGTTGGCTGCCGGCATGCGGGTACGACCGTCTGCGCGGCACGCGATGCCATGGTCGTACTCAGAGCCCTAGCGGCAGCCAGGTGTGTGCAAACACATGGTACGTCGTTTATGAACACGTGTTTTTGTGCAGCTGTGATGTTAGCCTGGCTGGTGGCATACTGGCGCAACTCTCAACAGTGCATGCCATGTCACGTGCATACTGTGATGCACATCGATAACACCTGCTGCCTCTAACGCCCCCCCCCCCCCCCCCCCCCCCCCCCCCCCTATTGGCAGAAATCAATCACTCACCACTGGGCCATCCACTCCAACGGTGCCCGTGTGTATGTGGCCCATGGTGACATCGGCCTCATTACTGTCCACCACGAAGCACAGGTTGTTCCCCTGCAGCGCAATCTTTGCGGTGCCCACTCCTGCCGGGTCACTGCATCAGGCATTCGCGTGGCAACGTGGCGAAGTGAGGCCATGGGTGAGACTCCTCTGAAGCGTTGATAGCACACACTTAACAGCCGGAATCGTTGGCACAGCCACCAATGGTGCGGTTAGTGCGAGCTGCTGCTGAGTGCTGAGCTCACCAGCTGCCGCACACATACTACTAGTAATACTTCTGTAGGTATGGGTATCATGCATTAGAGACGCGCACACACACGCATGTGGTGCGCTGCTCAGCGTGGTGCACGTGCCCTGTGACTGCGCGCTGCGCTTCCAGCAGGTGCCACCATGCGGCATGAGCAACTCTTGCCGTGATTTCGCAGCCGCCAGACGCTGAACGAGAGCGGAAAAGTGTACGCCACACAAGTATCCAACAGTCAACAAAAGGCGGCCCCACTTAGACCTAGTGACTCTCGAACATGTGCACCTGCCCGCACCATCGAGCTCGCAAGTGGCTTCTAGCCTGGCAGGCACCGCAGCCCCCAATCGCGACAGCTGAAACTGGGCAGATTGGTGCTTCCCATTGGGATGGGGAAAAATCAAAATCCAACTTATGATGCGTTCAGCTCACCCTGGCCCATCAGTGACCTGGGCGCCGGACAGGTTGACCGTTTCCTCCAGGGTGTCTGGCGCAGTCGCGGCTGGCGGCGCAGCCGCAGCAGGGGTGAAGGGTATGAGCTGTCCCCGTATGGCACCGCCAGGGAAGGCCTCGGTGTGCACGTTGAGGTAGTATCCTGTGGGGTTCGCGGTGAGCTGCTGGGCCTGAGCGGCGGTGACGGCCACGCACCCCTTGATAGGGTTGACCGACAGGTCGTCGATGGCGCCAAACAGGTCGATTTCCTGCGGCGGGAGGGCATGCGGCGGAGGCGGATGAATGGCAGAGCAGGACAGAGCTGCAGCGTGGAATGCTGCACGACATGTTGCTGCTCGGTTCTCGTAACATGCGCTGCAGAGGCCCGGTTGCCTATGCCTGGGGGATTTGAAGTTGAACGGAGTAGCATCATGGAGATGCTTGCTGTTGCCTCAACCGCTGTGCCACCAAGGCACGGAACACGTTGTGCTGAGGCTGCTCATCCGGTGGCAGCACGGTACGCCAAGCCCGTGATTGTGGGCGACCACCATGTCATTGTGTGGCATGCCTACTTGTTTCATGTGAGCAGGCAGCCTAAGTTGTGGTGTCTGCAACACAAGACGAGGAGAAGGTGCACTTGCAGGGGCACAGGTGCCGGCTGCATCACACATCACAATCAGTTCGCACAATAATTTTGGTAGCAGCGGCACTCACCACCGGCCCATCCACACCGACTGTGCCCAGGTGAAGGTGTCCCATCACCACCTTTGCCTCATTGGTGTCCACCACAAAGCAAAGGTCCTGGACTTCCAGTGCAAGTTTGGCGGTGCCTACCCCCGCTGGGTCACTGCATTGGGGCACATGGGGAGTGGGGCCAAGCCAGACACACACACGTGTTGGATGATAGGTGCAACAAAAGGAAGAAGTTGCAGCGTTGCAACCCGGTAGTGCCATGCCAGCATTATAGCCGCACTCGGTTTGGTGGTCAGCCTGCCTTACAAACACACACACCCGGCAGCGGCGAGGGATAAACGCACACTTCACTTCCCTCGTCTGCTCTGTGCACCACAGGCTACTTGCAGCACGCAACATGCCGCAGCCTGTGCCTGTGCCATGCTTAGCCTTGCTACTGTGCGGCAGACTGATAACTGGCACATTCACTTCACATTGAAGTTGGCATGTGTGTATGCTTGCTGTGACTTACCCTGGCCCGTCTGTGACCTGGTTACCAGCTAGGATAATAGACTCCTCCAGGCTGCCCGCCGGCACAGGTGGAGCAGCAGGTGGACCAGCGGGCGTGGTTGCTACAGGGGTGAAGTCAACTAGCTGCCCGCGAATGGCACCACCGGGGAGGGCCTCTGTGTGCACGTTGAGGTAGTATCCTGCGGGGTTCGCTGCGAGCTGCTGCGACTGTGCGGCGGTGACGGTGACGCACGCCTTGATGGGGTTGGCTGCCAGGTCCTGGACAGCGCCAAACAGGTCAATCACCTGCGGCAGAGGTGTGTGCAGGGGCAGAGCTTGTTGAAGTTTAACCAACTTCAAGTGGAGCTGGGACGCAGGCAGCTGGCGGCTGCACCACCCGGCGGGCCCAGTGCACATGGCTGCAGGAGGTTGTATGCGCTGCGGTCAACACCACACTTCCCACGGCAAGCTCACTCATGCCGTGCATTCCAATGCCGCGCATAAGCAGGCATGCGTTGGTATGCTTCTGCTTGAGAACAAACCAGCCAGCTGTCAGCACAATCCACTTACCACCGGGCCGTCCACCCCAACGGCGCCCTGATGGATGTGGCCCATGATGATGTTTTGCTGGTTGGTTTCAACCACAACGCACAGGTCCTGGCCCAGCACCGCGATCTTGGCTGTGCCCTTGCCCGCTGGGTCCCTGCAGAGGGAAACATCGCACAGTTTTGGGGATGACAGGCCACAGGGCACAGGTGTGCAGGCTCAGCAAACAGGTGACAGCAGCGGATTAAAATGTGCAGCCGTACTGCGGCAATGATGCTGTACCAGTGAGGGACATTGTGGCGTGCATGAAGTAACGGCTTGCAGGCATGCCTGCACGGCCATGGGCGTGCTTCACACTCCAGGCGAAAAGGATGCCACGGCATGTCGCATATGCACGTAGCGTTTGCGTTAGGCAAAGGCGAACACCTCATGTGGGCTGGCAGCCATTGCAGCACCTACATGTGTATGAATAGACAGCGGTGTCGCAGCTGGCGCAGCGTGACATAACTTCCCAAGCTGGTGCGGAGCCGCACTCACCCTGGCCCATCCGTGACCTGGCCACCATCAAGGGTGATTGTCTCCAGCCCTCCTGGCTGGGCAGGAGCGCCGCCAGCAGGCGGTGTAGGCGCCATGGGGGTGAACTCTACCAGCTGTCCACGTATGGCGCCACCAGGGAGGGCCTGTGTGTGGACGTTGCAATAGTACGCTGCCGGGTTGTCTGTGAACTCCTTGGCCTGTGCGGGAGTGACGGTCACGCACCCCTTGATGGGGTTGACTGTCAGGTCGTCGATGGCGCCAAACAGGTCAAGAACCTGCCAAAAGTGCACACAGTTAGCAGCAAAACTGTTAATGGCGTCGCCGCTTGTAGTGGCAGGTGCGTGCTGGTAGCATTAGCAGCAGCAGCAGCAGCAGCGGCGGCAACAGCAGGCAGCAGGCTGCTGCGCCATGGCGCTGCAGTGCTCCACACCACTGCCAAGCTGCACGCCTGCTACTGATGGCGACATGCATCTTATGCGAGATTCCTTTGCAGCCGCAACACGTGCGAGCAGATAAAAATGTCATGGGGACCATTAACCGCCTGCTATCAAGCTAGTTGACACCTTCTAAAATGTCATTTATGCTGTGCTGTGGTGTGTAAACAACAGCAGTACTTTCTACTACTGTAGTACTAGTTGCAGCACGAGTACTTGCGCTCGGCCTACTGCAGCCAGAGGGGGGTTAGTTGTCGCGCTGATTTGGCACTCCCAAGGCACTCCCAAGCCCTTCCACCAGGCAATCAGCCTCAACTTCAACTCGAAGTTGTTTTACAGGAGGGCCCTGCACCCGCTGAGTACCCTTTTTAGCATGCCACGTGGCCCAGAGCAGCTCTACCCTGACGTGGGTCGCACACCTGAGCTCATGAGTGCGGCGCGGTGGCACATGGAATGCATCAGCGCACTGACACTTACCACCGGCCCGTCCACCCCAACGGCACCCTGGTGGATGTGGCCCATGATTACGTTCTCCTCATTGCTGTCGACGACAAAGCACAGGTTCTTGCCCTGCAGCGCGATCTTGGCCGTGCCCTTGCCGGCCGGGTCACTGCAGAGGGAGACAGCAGGCGTGTAGCAGGAAAAACAGGCCACAAAGTGCAGGCGCGCAGGGTCACAAACGGGGTGACAGGGCCGGATAGGAACTTGCAGCAGTGCTGTTGCTGCACCATGATGGAAATAGTGGCGTGCTTGGAGTGACGGTTGGCAGCATGTAAACGGCGCATAGTAGGGACAAAACGCCTCAGACTGCAAAGCCAGACACAGAGCTGGACGCAGCCGCAGCCATGCTGCGGCGGCATTGGTAAACAGATTTACTGCTGGGCGGCCCTATGTTTGGCTCCGGTGTAGGCGGCGGGCTCGGCGCTCTGGTGCTATGTGGCACCGGTGGTACCGTGTCGGCCGACACAGTCCACAATGTACCTGTTTGATATGCTGCTTCTGATGCACACCATGTGGACAGCACTTCCCCCAAGCGGACGCTACTGAAGGCACGGTGATGCTGGACAGGGTGGCGAGTTTTGAGCGGCTGCAGGCATGTGAGCGGGCATGCCTGGTCACAAGCGCGCTGCACACGGCAGGCACACATACACAACTGCTTGTCCATCGTAAGGGCAGCTCCTGCAGCGCCCGTGCCGACAAGTGAGGTTCCACAGCAATGCTGTCACGGCGTGCACACACAACAGCTGGTGGCACAAGTGTGACATCACTTTCCACGCTGCCCATGCGGCAGCACTCACCCTGGCCCATCCGTGACCTGGCTACCATCCAGGGGAATGGTCTCCTCAACCCCTGCTGCCGCATCAGGAGCGCCGCCAGCAGATGGTGCAGGCGCCACGGGGGTGAATTCTACCAGCTGCCCACGTATAGCGCCACCAGGGAGGGCCTGTGTGTGGACGTTGCAGTAGTACGCTGCCGGGTTGTCTGTGAACTGCTTGGCCTGTGCGGGAGTGACGGCCACGCACCCCTGGATGGGATTCACTGTCAGGTCCTCGATGGCGCCAAACAGGTCAAGAACCTGCCACAAGCACACAGAATTGCATTGGTAGAGTTGTTTATGGCATCGCCACTTGCACTGGCCGGTGCGCGCCAGTCACTGCCGCGTCATAGCGCGCTGTGGTCTGCACAAGAAGCAGCGCAACTATGCAGTTGACCTGCAGCAGCCGTGCGGTTTCGTGCTCAACACAATGGCGTCACGCTCGGGCAGCCGGCATCAAGCAAGCAACTGCAACTGCAAGTTGAAGTTGCCCACACCCGCTGAGTATGTTTCTCGTTATGCCGCCTGCACTGCAGCACTGCCACCCTTACGCTTGACGTTGGTTGCATGCACCCTTGAGCTTGTGAGCGCGTAGTGCGGTGCGGCGGCACATCAAACGCATCAACGCACTGACACTCACCACTGGGCCGTCCACTCCAACGGCGCCCTGGTGGATGTGGCCCATGATGACGTTCTCCTCATTGCTCTTCACCACAAAACACAGCTTCTCACCCTGCAGCGCAATCACTGCAGTGCCCTTGCCGGCCGGGTCACTGCGGTGCGCCAAGTACACAGATGGGAAAGGTCTGTGTCAGGCAGCTTGCACCAGATGGCGGAGATGCCGACATGGCGCCGAAGCGGCGGCGACCAGGGGCGCAGGTGTGCCAGGTACTACAGTACCGGTAGTACATTCGCTAGCAGCAGCGTGTCTGATCATCCCTTTTCTGGTCACACGCGCACCGTGTGCCAAGGGCTTTCCGCGCCCTAAGCGGAGTTTAATAAAAGTACATCAGTAACTCCATATGCCCCCTACACAGTGGCTGCCACTTTCCCAGACTCGGCAGCTCACACGGTGTTCTGTGCGTGCAGCACCTGCACGTGATGGCGCCTGTTGGCACAGTACCACTGTGGGCACAGTTACTGCTCTGGTGCACACGCAGGTCCATGAAACAGGAGCGGGCAGCACGCCTCAAGCGGCGCAGCTGCAGTAGTTGCTGCAGTGGCGCCGCGCCACACAGACGGGTTTATGTCACGGCCGAGAGCACGTAAACTTGGCAGCGGCACATGACAAACGCACACCAACTAGCTCCTAGGGATGCGCAGCTCCGTGAATTGCCACATTCTTGGAAACGAAAGAGGCTGAATTGTTGATTCCAACAAAGGCCAAACAGTACAGGAGCACCAATTACCACCCAAAATGCGCCACAGCACTTTCTTCAAAACAACAACAAACGTTCTCACGGTGTTTTACGCCGTATTCATAAATGCCGCATATAACCCGCATACCACACATCTTTGTGCAACTCACCCCGGACCATCAGTGACCTGCGCGCCAGTCAGCGCAATCGTTTCCTGCACGGCGCCAGCAGTCGCAGGCTCAGGCGCCGGCGGTGGCACGGTGGCAGGGTCGGTGAAGGCCATGAGCTGGCCCCTGATGGCACCGCCAGGAAATGCCTCTGTGTGCACGTTGAGGTAGTAGCCTGTGGGGTCCGCAGTGAGCTGCTGGGCCTGTGCGAGTGTGACCGTCACGCAGGTCTTGACGGGGTTGGCGGTCAGGTCCTTGACGCCCCCAAACATGTCAATCGCCTGGCAGTGCGGTGGGTGCAGGGAGAGTGTGCAATGTTCAAGCGCTTGTGTTCATGTACGCGTGCGCATGTTCATCTCACTTTGGTGCATGCACACATGTGGCGGACCTGACTCCCCCAAACATGTCAACCGCCTGGCAAAGTGGTGTGCCCAGGGGGAGTGCAATGTTCAAGCGCTGATGTTCATGTTCATGTGCGCATGTTAATTTCACTTTGGCGCTCGCATACGTGTGGCGGCTTTTGGAGATGTGCCGCCTGGCACCGCATGGGATGGCCATGGTGCAGCGGGCAGCGGCTGCGTGTCAGTGAGGCTGCTGCTGTAGAGCGTTTCACATGGTTTGATGCAAGTACTCACAGAAGTCTACACTGGAGCGGCAGCATGTCACGCAACAACTACGACGCACGCTGCTGAAGCGGCCAGTTGAGCACGTCAATGCGGCGAGGTCACACGTACCACGGGCCCATCCACGTCGACCTTGCCAGTGTGCAGATGCCCCATGATAATGTCTTTCTCATTCGTATCCACCACCGCACACAGCTGCTGGCCCTTCAGGGCAAGTGTGGCTGTCCCCTTCCCTGCGGGATCTCTGCCATGACGCCGCACATGATGACATACAGAAAGCAAATGGTGTTACGGCAGTGAAAACAGTGCATTACAAGGTTGAAGTGGTTGCCTGAGCCGACCAGAGACATGATAGTGCCACGTGCATGCTAGTGATGTGAATGGCAGGACTGGAGTGCAACGGCTGTTATGGGTGCATGTGCACACACGAGCCCTGCACATGCTGGTGCATGTATGGGAGTCGTGCATGCTGCTGTTATCGCCACAGCCCTGCCAAGAGAGTGCACAGTAGCCCTTCAAGGGTACCACTGCACTCAAGGCTACGGTGCCCACGCGCACTGCATGACATGGGCAACCAGCACGTTGTCCCTACCACATGCTCACCCTGGTCCATCGGTGACCTGGGCTCCGTCCAGTGCGATTGTCTGCACCAGAGACCTCTCCGCCGCTGCGACAGGGGGGTTGACAGGCGCCGCAGGGTCTGGTCCGGCCGCGGGGGTCGGCACGGCGGGCTTGACCGCCGCCTTCGTAGGCTTCACCGTCGCCGGCGGCGCTGGCTGTGCTGCAGGTTGCTGCGCTGGTGCTCCCTGGCCACCATTTGCCCCAGGTGGGCCGCCGTTGTCAGCAGGCTCGCCGCCGCCGTTGTCAGCAGGCGCGCCGCCGCCGTTGTCAGCAGGCTCGCCGCCGCCGTTGGCAGCAGGCTCGCCGCCGCCGTTGTCAGCAGGCGCGCCGCCGCCGTCGTCAGCAGGCGCGCCGCCGCCGTTGTCGTCGCCGTTGTCGTCGCCATTGTCATCGCCATCGTCGCCCTGGTGGCTGGTCCAGTCTGGATCCATCGAAGTATGGAAGCGGGGCCTGTGCTCGCCTAGCAGCAGGCTGCGCAGCTGCCCGGTGCTGCTCGCGCTGGTGGCCAAGGCCGAGCTGCACGGCCGCGCATGCTGCAGCCCCACCCAGCCCAGGCACAACAGCAGCCGTCCTCCTCCTGCAACAACACACCGAGAAGAATCCACGAAAGAGTTGAAGTTGGTGGTGTGAGGGCCGGAATACGAGGTTTCTTCCGCCGACGTCGTCTGGTGCGGCTGGCAGCCAGGCAGTAGGCCGCTGCCGTCATCAGTGTACTTCTTCCCCACGATGAGTGCTGCTGTAGCTACCGCAGTTGCTGCCATTCTTGGCATCATGCTAGCCAGTCAGTCTGTGCCTTTTATTCTTTGCAGGCTTTTTTTTGCACTGCGCGCGCTTCAAGAACACGCGCGCTGCTGACTACTGAGGATCCGTGCAGCACGCTCGCTAGCCGCGAGTGGACAACGCTCACCTCTCATGCTGCCTGCAGCCTTGCCCCTCCCGCCGCTGTGGTGAGGTGGCGTGTTGTGTGGTGCGGCAAGCCAAAAGCAAAGCTTTGAGCGATCTCAGCAGAAAATGCTGAAAACATTTTCTCTCAAAAAGTTCGGGGACACACCATATGATATACTCGTGTGTGACAGTGCACACACATGTAGTCACGCCCGCTGCCTGCCTGGCTTTCGTGCGGCTCTCGCGCTGCTGCTATCGTGTCGTCTCCTAGCGGCGAGCCTTGCTGGCGAGAGGCTTGGTGTGGATCGGCGAGAGCGGGCGAAAGAGCGGAGAGCTCGGCCTTTGTTGCCGGCCAGTCCTTCAGCTGTGCAGAGGGCGGAAGAGGCAAGCTGCCTTACAACGACGGCGGGTGGAGCAGTACACGCAGGGCTAGTGTCGCTGAGCATCCTGGCCGCGGCAGCAGGTTGAGGCAAGGTGAGCGACGCAGGCGGTGGCTGACATGCTACGGTGATGTAGTGCGCTCCCAGTACGGGCCCTTGATTCGCATCGATCGCTGTTCTGTGTGCGATGTTGCCAACAAGCAGTAGCTGCGGTGGCGGCAGCAGCCGTGCGCGTGTCGCCCCGCAGCATGCTAGCAGCAGCTCACCTCAAATGTGTTGTAGTACGCGTCGATGGTATGGTAGGTGGTGCAGGGGTCTAAGACGGGGAAGAAGGTGTGTTGAAACGCTGTGTTTACTTCCACGAGCGCCCCGAGCCCTCAAGCACTGTGCAGTGGATCGTGGTGCTGTCAAGGGTGCTGCTCCGGTAGCGGTAGCTGCTGTTATAGTGCGACTCCTCCGCTTTATAACCCCAGGGAGCGGCGCCTTCATTCGCTCCCAGCAGTGATTAGTGTCAACCTGCACGGCTACTCACATGTGTCCTGGTTTGCTAGCTAGGCTGGCACACATGTGCGCCACAGGCACCTCCGGAGTGGCTTGGCAGCTGCGGTGGTGCTCCCAGATTCATACCAGCGCGCACACCACACTGCCTGGCTAATGACTACATAGCGCAGATTTTCTGATTTCTCATTCGCTTGCACGCATTGCCACGACTGCCATACCAAGAGCAACATCCCCTCGTGCGCGCGGCGCAGCTGCCCGCCCACTCTCACACCAAAACCGCCACCCCCTTCCGCCATTTCCGCAACCTCAGGGCCGCCCAGTCCTCCCTCCAGCGGTGCCGGTGCGCCACGATGGCGGCCGCCGTGAAATTCAACGCTGCCCTGCCATGCGCAGCGCCTCTGTCGGAGGTCACAAGCGACGCCGCCCTGGTGGCCGCGGACGATGTCAGCTGCCCGCAGCAGGTGACTGTGGTCGTCAGGGGCGGCGGCGTTCTCGCGGTGCAGGCGACGGCGCCCGTGAGCATCACGCGGCTGCGCTTCCACGTGGAGGAGCGGGGGGTGCTGGCGTTCTCGGGCGAGAAACTGACGCTCCTCAACTCCAAGCCGCAGTCGATGGTAGGCGCGCGCCCGCGTGTTGCGCGCGATTCGGCAGTGCATGCCGGTTTGGCAAATGCTGGCCCTCAGCGACCACACTGGCTGTATCACTCATGCGTGGTCATCCGTGCGTGTGTTGGGCACCAAGGCGCCTGCTTAGTGACGCTACAGCACTACAGGTGTCATGTGCGGCAGCCTCCACTCCACAGACGTTGCCCTAGCCTCCATCACAGCATGCCCCCCACCTCACCTGCCCATGCCATGCAGGACACGCCAGAGGACCCTGGCCTAAGCGGTGGCGCTATACACTCCGCCGGCAGGGTCACATTTGATGGGCCCATGTACTTTGGCGCCAACCAAGCAGAGGTAAACCGTGACTCGCAGCTGCATTTTGGTTTGCAGGCAGAGGTGGCGCACCCTCCCCTCGTGCCACATGACCGCGCTGCGCTGACCGCTGAGAGAGGCAGGAGTCGAACCACCAGTGCAGATGGCAGAGCACGTTTGTCAGCTCGTGGCAGGAACAGCGGCAGCAGCGCTTGGTGCGTGCGTTCTTACTCATAAGTACATCATGCATATGCAGTGGACCTACTTCAGAGGTACTTCATGAAGTACTTCGTAGTAGGAGTATATCATGTGGCCGCGTGGCTGCAGGCAGCGCCGTGGTGCGGTGCCGGCGCACCTCCTTGTGCGTAACCGCTCTACCTTTGTCGTTGTTTCTGTGTGTGCTTTGGTGCTTCCGCCTGCCGTCGTGGCTTGGCACACATCGGCGCTCCTGCAACACACACACGCCGCCACCCGCCACCACCCTGTCACCCTGGCCAGTATGTGAGTGCAGGGCCCGCTGTGACGGCAACTGTGCCTCACCGTGATATGCACTTGTCGCTGTGCTCAGCTATTGCTGCAAGCGCCACTGGTTTTGCTTGTGCTCGAGTGGAGAACCAGGTCGTTCCATGCATGTGTGAGGTGGTACACAGGTCACGACGTCCAGCTGTATGCAACCCCGGTTGTGAGTGCGCCAGTGCTGGCTGTACATGCCGCCCGGCTGGAGGCATGCCTTGCTGCTACACCATGAGGTTCGAAACCCGCATGCTGTAGTACCTGGACTTGAGCTGCGGAGCGCAACAGTGCCGGTGATTGCAGCACCACCTGCAGTCCCGTGCATGGCCTCACGAGCGTGTGACCTGGCAGTTGCGGTGCTACCGGCAGCTTCTGCTTGCCTCAGCTTGATTCCCGTGCTCTGCACACCAAGTGTCGGCTGCGACTGGCGTGGCGGGCCTTGCAGCACACCCCGACACATTGGAGCCGCATGGCTAGCAGTGCAGCGAACGCCGCATACTCACCAGGGGGCAGTGATGTCTCCTTCATGCCTCTGCTGGCAGGGCGGCGCAATTTACAATGCCGGCGGAGTGATCGACTTCAGTGACGAGGTGTCGTTCGGCGGCAACCAGGCCGCGCAGGTCAGTGACACCGCACCATGTGCCAACACCCGCCATGTGTTGCCGCTACGCAGCATGTTGCAACTGTCATTATTTTGCTTGTGCAGCAATAACGCACCTCCAAAGACCATGCGTTGCGCCATGCACACAGTAGCACTCTGCAGCATGGACTCAAAGTGCAAGCCGCACCAGCTTTCGCAAACGTTTTTACTGTGCACTGTGTGCATCCTGCTGCCGCATCTGGTACTGCTTACCATGCAATGCACGACCGCCTCGCTTCCATGCGCACACTCGCTCACCGCCAAGCACGCTATCGGCAGGCAGCAATCTAGGCCCGGCGGCACTGTTGTGTTGTTGTGTGTGTGGCGTCACGGATCACGCATGCGCCTCTTGCGCGCCTGCTGCAGGTCGGGGGCGCGATGTACCTCGGTGCGGGCGGCAACGTCACCATTGGCGGCAACAGCACGTTCGTCGAAAACTATGCCAAAGTAAGACTGGCCACCTTGCCTGCAGCCCCAGAATCCTTGGCAACATCGAGCCGCGCAGCGCCCCCATAGTGTGTCCTCGCGCTGGGTGAACCATGTGCTGCGTGCTTCAGCATCCACAAGGCCTTCCGTAACCAACGGTTTACCGCCAGCGAGGCGCGTTTATACGGCGCATGTGGCCTGCCGCCCCTCACTCACAGTCACCCGCTTTGCAGTCGGTCACACGTGTCAGCTTGGCTTACACGCGTGGTTCAAACCTGCACATGCCGCTGTGTGGCCAGGACGGCGGGGCGTGTGCGGTGGTGGCTTCCTCGGTCTCATTCGACGCAGGCGCCACCTTCAGTACCAACTCCGCAACGGTGAGCAACGCCTGCACCCAGGCACCGGTTACACTGTGCGTGTCCCTGCGCAGTTGGGTGGCCTGTGACACTGCGCAGCTGCGTGCACGCCAGGCACACCTGCTGCGCATGTGCCACTGCTGTGTCGCCCGTGAACCTGCACAGCTGCTACCTGCCTACACAGCGGCGGCGCCAGCCGAAAGCTGGTGCCCCTATCGGCCCACAAGCTGCTTCACAAGTATTTGCTTTGTCCTATGGTGGCTGGCCTTGGTGCTGGCACTTTCTTTTGCTGACACACCTGTTCTGCTGTGTCCGTGCAATGACTGCGTGTGGCTGTACGGTGCATGGCGGCTGCCTTGCGGGACGCTGCTTGTGATAGGCTGAGGTGAGCAATTGCCACTTTCCGCCATGCATGTTTGTATGTGCTGGACCTACATTATGGTCGCCTAAAGCAGTGCTGCGCGCGCCCACTTGGCAAGCACAATAGTTGATGACACGCTCATACCCTAGTATTCCGGCTGTGCAGTGATGGCGCACACGGCAGCGGCACATGCTTGTGCAGTAGCAGATGGTGTCTATGACCATGGCACCAGGTAACCACGATCAACTTTGCGCTCGCACAACTGGCACGTTCACACGCAGGTCCACATTGCAGGGCCAGGAATGCACTCTCAATTGCACTAAAACCTGCAGTCCAAGGGCAGCACCACTCTTAACACACTCACGAAGAAGCACTTTGTAAGTGCTCCAGGAATGGCATGGTATACCGGAGCTCCCCCACGTCGCTGCTGCACAGCCGCGCCAGTTACTTCTCTGTGGCGGCTGAGGTGCTGTATCCCACCCCCTGCGCCGCTGCTCACCTGTTTGGCTGAACAGGGAGGTGCGTTGATGGTCCAGGGAGCCAGCGCAGTTGACTTCTTGGCGGATGCTGTATTCTCAGGCAACAATGCTGCTCAGGTAAACGTCACCCACTCACCCGCGCGTGCAATGTGAAGTACATCGTGCATAGTGCGACTACAGTAGGTGTGACTACTGGCGGCGCTTGCCACCGCTTGGGTACCAGCAGAAGGGCAAGCCCTGGCAATTGGCCACCGGTGCACGCTAATCGTGTGCCCTGCAGCTGGTGCGTGAATGGTCCGGACTGCACATTTCCTTGTTGCTGGGCGCCAGCATCATGCACACCCACACAGGCGCCGGCATTCGTGTTCGATGCGGCTGACATCTTGCAAGTAGGCGGGAGACTGCAGTGCAGTGTGATGACGCAACATTCGGTTCCATGCACTGCACAACAAAGCATTACACTGTGCCGCGCCTGGTGACTTGAGCGTCCACGTAAGTGTGTGACACGCTGCCTGTGCCTTTGCCCCGCGCTGTGGATGACTGTGCCAGGGCGGCGGCAACGACATTTGGATCGACACAGGAAGCGTGGTCTTTGGGGCTCAAGCGTCCTTCGACGACAAGCCGACCCCCTCCGTGAGTGCATTTGCAAATGCAGCCGCAGCGCACCAAGAGCAGGCCCTGCTACGCTGCCTCCGCTGCCGCACCTGGCACAGCATGGACTGGCATAAATTTGGCCACAACATGCGCAGTATTCAGCTCCCAGGAGTTCCCGGGCTGTCAACCAGTCTGGTGGTGTGGGACTCTAGTAGTCGCGCCTCTTAGCGCTGAGAGCGTGCATGCTTGCCTACTCACTTACCCCTCATACCTGCAAGTGGCCGTCTTGCGACTAGCACCGCCTCGAGCATGCGCTATCATAAGCACACGGGGCAGCTCCTGAGTGACCGTCAATGCCGCCTGACATGTTCACAGACGTGCTCCTGCACGCCCTGTCGCCGTCCAATGGCTTGACTCCTGCCACGCTGGCTCTTTTTAACGGCCGGCACTCACCTTAATGCCTCGCTTGAAGCTCACAAGAGTGGTGCCCCCCCCCCCCTCCCCCGCATAATGCCCCCCCCCCAACACGCGTCACTCCCACAGCCCGAGGACATTGCGGGCCCCGGCGCCGCCACCAACGTGCGCCTGCCCAGCGACGCGCCCACCGCCACGCCGCCCCCCACGCCCGCCCCCGCGCCACCGGTCCCCGGCACCTACCAGGCCTCGTACACCACCACGCTCGTCGGCCAGGCCCCCACCACGTTCACGGATGACTATGAGCGCGTCTTTGTGGGCGTCATCGGCGCGGCCGTGGTACAGGTGGACGGCGCGGCGAACGCCCGCGTGATCAACGCCACGTATGCCGCGGCCATGCGGAGGCGGCTGCGCGGCGGCGGCGCCCCCCCGGCGCTGCGCCTCCTGCAGGCCGCCAGCGACAGCGTGGATGTCAGCTATGTGGTCGCTGACATCGAGAACGCGGCGGCTGTGGACGCGGTTACGCTCGAGCTGCAGCAGCAGTCAGCCAACGGGCAGCTGCTGAGTGCGTACAGCGATGCCGTCGCAGCCGACGGACTCAGTGCCGCCACAATCACCGCCACGTCGCTCGCCACGGGCGCCACGGCAAGCGTGCAGGTGCCGGAGGCGGCGACACCCACCAGCAGCGGCGGTGACAGCGGCGGCACGAGCGTGGGGCTTGTGGTGGGGATTGTCATCGGCGTGCTGGCGGTGGTCGCAGCGGTGGGGGGTGCGCTGTGGTGGCGGAGGCGCAAGAACCGCCAGGCCGGGTTCGCCACCGCGCCGAGGCCGGACAATGGAGAGGTGTGTACACCGTTGGCACGCGTTGTGTGTTTGCGTGCCCGCCGGGGTGTGGCTGACGGGCAGTAGTTGATGGCAGGAGTCAGGGTGCTGTGCTGTGCTGCTCCGCATGTGTGGATGGCAGCCTGGCGGCGGCATTACAGGCTTACTTGCGTGGCTTGCAGCAGCAGCAGCAGCAGTTGGCAAAGAGACCGCAGCGTGTTGATGGCACCCCGCGCCAGTTACGAGGTCTGCTCATGTGATGTTAGGCACGCTTGCCTGTGTTGCTGCTGCCCTCCTTTCATTCGACACACTGCACCAGGTAGTGCCAGTGACAATCCCAAACACCGCTCCAGGCCACTGTTACTTGACCTCGCGGTCCCATCGTGCACAAGCACCGCTGGCTCATAAAAACCCCAAGTGCCACTACAACGCCTAAACCTCGGCGTCACCTGCCGCTGCCTGCCGCCCACAGTCCAACGGAAACTGGAGCAAGCTGATCCGCCGAGCGCCGCCGTCGGACACGGCGCTGCAGCAGGGGCCCGCCAACACCTTCTCCATGGTGGGCGTCCACACCAACGGAATTTTTGGCACTCACCTCCACGTCACACATTACGAGACTGCGTGTGCGATGCGTTTGCAACACCATGGCGCTGTGCTCTCGGTGTGACCCAGGTGTGGTAGCATTCTGTACTACACGCTCACATGCTGCTCTTGTGACCAGTTGTTTTGTTGTGGTTATACTTGAAGAGGTAAACTCACCCCGCAGCGAGTACGCAAGTAAGTCCCATTCCAATCCGTGCCACCTGCGCTACAGGTGGGAGTCCACACGAACGACCTGAACTTGGGCAGCGTCCCCCCCGCGCACCGGCTGCTGGGGCGTGGGTCCCAGATGTGGCGCCAGTCATACGGCGGCGCCAGCGTGGCGGAGCCGCTCAGCCCCTCCAGCCTCGCGCCGCCCGCGCCGGGCGGAGCCGGTGCCAGCAGCATGTACGGCGCCAGCATAGCAGGTCAGCGAGAGGCGTGCACAGCCCCTGATGTTAAGCCTGTGTGCTTCAATATCTTCTATTGCAGGAGCCTGTGTGTGCTGTGGGGGTGTGTGTGGGCTGTCGGTGGTGTGTCGCGGCGACTGTGGAGGTGCGGATGCGGCACCATGTGCTGACTCAGTGCTGCTGACCGAGTAGAGTAGTTTTTTTTTGAGCCCGTGGCTTTCCTCTGCATCGGGCGCGCCTTGCCCTGACTCCGCAACGGCGAAGCTCGCTCCGTGATGCATCTCGACACGTTACAGGCTGCACGGCTTGCGCACGTGCCACCGCCTGCAAGGTGCCAGTTGTGGGGCGCACATGATGTCTCGTGCATGGTGCCATGTATGAGCAGCTCCACAATCAACTCGCAAATACTTGTGAAGTATTTTGAAGTACTTCAGAGGTATGAAACTGGCGCCTGACCGTGCGGTGCACCCATGCTTGGCAGGCGACTCAACCATGGCGACACGCTCGGGCATGTCCCTTCTGGCGACAGCAGAGGCAGAGAGTGAGGCGTCATTGCACGATGCCGACAGCTGGCTGGCCGCCCTCACGCGTGACAGCGCCGACTCGGCAGATCGAGGCGCCGCGGCTTTGGACATGGGCATGGACACTGTGTCGCGTACAGGTGCACATTGTGACATGCATGCCACGCGTACCCACAGAGTGCACCGGTGTGGCCTGGCATTTCGTTGTGGTGCCACTGCTCTTGTGTCACCAGCTTACACCACTTTGCGTGCAGTGTGCGGAGAGGGGGTGTGCAGGTGACGCTTGGAGACCGGGCAACCTGCGGTCCCCAGCAGTGGCGCCTGCAGCAGTGTGCCTCAATCAGCCAACCAACCAATCGCGCGCATGTACTGCTGTGGTGCCTGGCGCGCACCCACTTAAGTCATTATGGGGCACAGCCTGCGCAAACAATTGCACTTGTCTCACCACATGATGCATCCACTGGGTGCTTGTTGCGGCCCCACTTGTGAACTGGATGCGCAGACACTGCGCCACGTTCACCACTACCCCCTGCAGCACCGGCTCTGTTTGGGCGGGCGCCGCCCAGCGGTGGGGCCGCAGGTGCGTTTGCTCGGCACAAGTCTGGGCCATGCACCAATGCCAGTCATAAAGTGGCATACATATGGTCTCCGCCTCCTGCTTCAACAAGTGGGCTGAGAGTGGCAGGGCACTCACAGTTGTGGCTACTAAAAAGTGTTGGCCCAAGATGGCGAGCTGCGCTTCCCCTCACATGTGCTAGCACCGCTGCCGCAACGCACTACCATCCCAGACACCCAATGCACAGGTGTAGGCATTGGTGGCGCGCCTGTCTGCCACGTCTTGCCACCCGCCTCTCTATTTGCCATGGCATCTCTTTAAGTACAGTACGTGGTCTAAAACTTTTGCCTCAAAGAAGGTTCTGCCATGTGGCTGCCACGGCACGTCCAGTCCAGTCTGCCGCTGCCTGTGCCATTCCTGGGTGCAACGGCCCAAGCACTGCACCGTGGCATGGCGCAAGCAGATGCTTGAGCATCAGTAACTGATGCAATACCGTTGCCGCTCAGCGCGCACTAACTGTCCCTACATGGGCATTTCTCTGCTGGTACGATGCCCCGCTTGGGCCGCACAGGTCCCGCATACGACTCCTACTCGGCCGAGCCCACTGACATGTTCACTGAGGACACGCCAACAACGTCACGTGGCACAGCGGCCGTGGGCTCCGCTGAGGCGGCAGGAGAGCAGCCCATGCAGTCAGTGAGCGCCACCACTGCTGAGCTTAGCGAAGGTGAATGGGAATGTGTGTGACCGCGCATGTGCTCAGCCTGGGCACCTTTCGCGCCAGGAAACTGTCGCGCCAACCCCCCCATACATTGTGCGCGCTGCGGGCGGTCACAAACTGCCCAGTGACTGCATGCTATCGCCAAGTGCGGACATGTGGGTGATTTTACGGCACGGATCACTCAAGTCCTGCCTTTCACACGCACACGACTGCTGTTATGCTCAGCCTGTCAGGGCGGCCATGGCTCATCAGTGTGCCCTGCATTGCACGTGTGCTGTACAGGCACCGGTGTCAGCACCAGCGCATCACAGGGCCAGACCGGCAGTGCTGGAGCAGTTACCATGGCCGCGGTGGGCGCTGCTGGGGCTACAGCGGCAGCGGGTGCCGCCTTCGCCGCCGCACACAGCGGGCCCGAGCAAGAGCTTGCAGACAGCTCGGCGGTTCCGGCCGAGCTCGCCGAAGGCAGCAGCGCAGGTGCGGCAGATGAAGTCCTTGCAGTGTGTGTTTGCTGGCACACCATGCATGCACTGCGCACCGTGCTCTGTCACAGTGCTGCAGGGACAGTAGTGTGGCGTGCTTGTTTGTTGCACATTGTTGGGAAGAAGACCGCAATTGAAACTTGGCCCCGCACGTGGGCGGGGTGGCTGGGGGCAGTGCGGCGCCAGCCGTGCTTGGCGCTTGCGGCTGTCACTCACTGGAACTGAAGCTGCTGCCTGCCCTGTCCCTGTGCGAAACTGTGCGCCGCGCGGGGCTCGCAGGCGTGACTGGCGAGGCGGGTGCTGCGGATGCGGGCGCACGCGGTGGAGAGGGTGGCAGTGCTGACGGCAGTGTTGGCACCACCAGCGGCTCTGCAGCGGCGGCGTCACTGCCAGGTGGGGCATGACTAAGATGGGTGGTATGTTGTGTAAGCTGTGCCAATCGTGAGTGTTGCCCTACACTGCAGTCTTGGCATGGTGTGGGGTAGTGCCAGCCTGTGCCAACACGCTTTCCGCCGCATCCATGGAGGTCCAAGCTGTGCCCCCATGATGTGTAAGCCCGCCACACGCTCCACTGGCGGTGCGCCTGTGCTCAGCGGGATGCACCACTAGCAGCGATACTCTTGTACTTCAACTTGAAGTAACATAACGCGCATTGTGATGTGTCATTCATAACGTGCACTACGTGTTTGTAGTAGGGCGCCGCACCGGGAAGGGCCGCCGCGTGTGGCGTCATGCTTGCGCCCCTGCTTGACCCTCTCCCCACATGCTTCACCGCTGCTCGTGCACGCAGCCGCATCGACAGCCGCCCTCGCGGATGCCACACCAGCCGCGTATGGTGCCACTGCGGCACCACCAGCCACGGCTCTCATGGCGCCAGCCACTGCAGCAGCTGGGCCAGTCAGCACCGTCCCAGCAGGGGCAGCCGCAGCGGCGGCGGCGGCAGCGGTTGTGGCCGGCGTGACCCTGGCTGGCGCTGCGGCAGCAGTGTCCGGCTCCCCTCGGGGGGAGGAGCCGGATCGCGGCGCGAGCTCAACAAACCTTGGGGTGAAGTCGAGGCCGTCGAGCTCCCAGTGGACCTCGTTTGCCAGGGTGGCGGGGCTGCTCACGCCGGGGAGCAAGTCGCGCAGCACGTCGGTGCAGTCGCATGTGGAGGATGGACAGGGCGCGGGGAGTGCGGCGGCGGCACGGGCGGCGCCGGCAGAGGAGGTGTCGTGGGCTGCTGCGGGCGAGGTGCGCCTGGGTGTTTGTTTGTCGCGAGTGCTGTGAGAGCAGGGTGCGGGTGTGATTGCGGATTGCAGCTGCTGTGAATGTTCTCCGTGCTCACTCGCACATTGGCGCCCCAGTTGCCTGGCGGCGTTGCTGAAGGCGCATGTACTGTGCACAGGCTGGGACCAGCATGTCGTTAGGTATGCCACATAGTGCCAATACACAACACAAGACGCATGCTTTCTTTGTGTTCGCGGTTTGCAAGGTGCCCGTCACCAGCAGCGCCGCCCCCGCCGCCACCACCGATCCCGCCCCTCCGCAGCCAGCCGCACAGTCAACAACAACAGAGCCCGATGCGGACGCGGCGGCGGCGCAGCAGCAGCTGGCCGTCGCAGGGGAGGGCCCCGCGTCCATGACCGCCGCGCCCCTCTCGAGGACGACCACAAAGATGAGTGAGATTGCGAGGGAGGGGCAGCGGCGCTACGGGCGGCAGGCGGACTGCACGTGGGGCGCGGCCGGCGCGCCGGCGGGCAACCTGCCGTACGCGCGCGACATCTACGGCATCTGCAACGAGGTGGTGCTGCTGTTTGGCGCGGCGTGCCACATCAACGACAACTGCCGCGAGGTGGCGCGCTGGGCGTCCAGCATGCAGGTGCGCCGCTGCGGCTGCTGCTGCTGCTGCTGCTGCCGGCGCTGGCGCGTGGTTGCCTCGGCACGGGGGGGGGCGGGGCGCGGGGGGTGCAGGCGCACCTTTGGCACAACACCACTGTTGGTGGTGGTGGCTGCACGTGTTTGCACCAAAAAAATGCTGCTGCTGGCAATGGCAGTGCTTGTGCTGGCGTTAGTAATGTCGGCGGTGTTGCTGCCACTGCTGCTGCTGCCGTTGTCTCCCACTGTGCGCACTCAGCCGCTTTTGCCTGGCCGCACCACTGCCCGTGCCGCCGCTCCGCAGACGACCCTGGACACGCTCCAGCGACACCTTGACAACTACCCCGGCACAGAAAGCGCCCTTGACCTGGACATGATGGACGTATGCGAACGCCACCTGCAGGTGAGCTATGCCGCCGCCCGCCGTCCACCAACACATGCAGCCCACACGCATGCCAGCTGAGGGCCTCAGAACCTGGCGCAGCTGCCCCGTGACAGGTGGTGGCCGCGCGTTTCTGCTGCTTTCGCAGGAGCTGGTGGTCCTGGCGAGGCGGCACTCCAGCTCCAGCATGCTGGCGCAGTTTGCGCTGTCGCGCAAGACCCAGAGACTCATCGACGAGGCGTCGCGCGCGTTCACGCACGCCATTCAGAAGTTGCAGCTGGGGCTCGGGGTCAAGGTGCCGGGCATCAACCTGCGCATCGACGAGAACGTCAGCTTGCTGCTCAGGTGAGGGCTGTGGCGCGGCTGGTTACAGCGTGTCTGGGGCTGTCACCGCTGGCGGTGCCGCTGCATGTGTAGTGGCGGTGCCGCTTGCGTGCGCGGCACAAGCGGGCCAGGGGCATGCCGCGCCACGCTGCGACAGCATGCCATCCAGGCGGCGTGTAGGCAAGGCCGGCGAACTCTACCTTAGAACGGGACCGTGGTGGTGCTCAGGCCGGAACTGTGTGCGGCTGTCATGCGGTCAGACCCGCCTGTAATGCAATGACTGCGCTTGTGCAAATGCTCTTAGGTCCGATGATGATGATGGTGGTATGGCGGGGCGTGTGCTGAGCACGGGTAGCTGGGCTCAGGGCGCAGGCTCCCCTACACAGGTGGCCATCACCCCCTCTCACGCTGCTGAGCACCCCCCCCTTCTCAGCTACTCCTCTTCATGCCACCAGCACTCACCCTCCTGTGACGCATCCGCTTGTGGTGACGCCGCCGCGCCATGCCGCAGCGCCATGGACGAGGTGCAGGTGCGCCTCAGCACCTTTGCGTCCGCCTTCAACCGCCTCGAGAGGCGCATAAGTGCCGACGGCGCAGACCCCTGGCAGCCACGCCAGTCCTCCATCGCCACAGCCGGCGACGCCACCGCCATCACAGAAACGCTGTCGGCAAAGGAAGCGCCAGAGGGGCGCAGCGGCACGGCTGACGATGACGCTGCGGGCGCAGGCGAGCCCGGTGGCGCCATGTCCGAGGTCAGCAGCATCACCGCCTCGCGGGAGACGGACGGCTCAGGGGCGACGGCGTATAGCGCGCTGGTCATGAGTGCGCACGAGGGGGACGGGCCGACGCCGCAGATGCAGGAGCTGGCGCGCATAATGGACGACATGCAGGTGCTGCCCACGAGCTTCCGCAAGCTGGAGCGCGCGCCCGTGGGGCGGGGCGGGTCCGCGCTTGTGTACAAGGTGGAGCATATGGGGCAGACGCGCGCCGCCAAGGTGTGTGTGCGCTTGTGTGTGTGTGTGTGTGAGAGTGTGTGTGTGCCTGAGCCGCCAATGTGTGTGTGTGTGTGCTTGCGTGCATGTGCACTTGAGTGCTTGTTTTTTTTCAAAAATACTTCAGAAGTATGTGTGTGTGTGTGTGTGTGTGTGTGTGTGTGTGTGTCAAGGTGTGCGTGGGCTTATGTGTGTGTGTGTGGGCGTGTGTGTGTGTGTGTGGGCTTGTGTGCGTGTGTGTGGGCGTGTGTGCGTGTGTGCGTGTGTGTATGTGTGTGTGTGTGTGCGTCCGACTGTGTTTCTGGGTGTGTGAGGGATGCCACGCAGCTCGCTTGTAGCTGGTACCGCGACTGCTGGCAGCGCAGTGTGCCGCGGTGCCACTGTGCAGGTGGCCGCCTGTCTTCAGCACCCTGCAATGCGCGTACTGCAGCGCTCAAGCCTACTAGGAGTGTGTTGCTTAGTGCTTGCACAGTTTTTGTCAATGTTGCAGTCTGTGTTATTGTGATCAAAACGACTGTTTAATCTACCGTGCCATTGGACTGTGCACTTTGGTCTTGTCCCAGGTAATGCGCCTCGGCGACCTCATGCCGGAGCAGCTCCAGAAGGCAAGTGCTGAACACATAACAGCAAGGCGCAAGGCTGACTCGATGGCGACAGGCTGTTGCGTGCCTTTCTGTTTGCGTCCATGCGCGTTGCACCCGAAACTAGCACCCATGACACAGTTGACTGGCATTCATCCACAGCAGGAGCCATGCTGGCAGGCTGCTGATGCTGCCCTCCTCGACTATTGTCACGTGTTCCCACGCACCTCCTGTGACTACCACCTCAGCACTCACAACCCCATGCCGCACCGCAGCCGCCGTGCGCGAGGCACCGCGCGTAACCAGCCCTTGTCACCGGCGGTTGCGGCTGTGCTGCAGGTCTTTGTCAAGTTTACCCGCGAGCTCTACATTCTGGCGACGCTGCGCCACCCGCGCGTCGTGGACGTCGTTGGCTGCGCCGCCGACACCACACACCTAACGATACTCATGGAGGTATGGCAGTACGCATGCCCGCGTGCCATGGTGCCAGCAGCATATCTGTGCAACTTTCCAGCACTGGGAATGTTGAGCGGTTGCCGTCATACTTTTTAGCATGCAGGCCCAGATGCACATAGCCCAGTGACCGCGGCGTACTCTGCTGTCAACATGTTGCAACTCACGCTGCGTTTGCACTCTCTACTGTACTGCAATACTTTCCCATTGGTGGTTGCATGCCCTCCCTGTTGCTGAGCTCCCCCCCCTATCATGTGGCGCGCGTGTGCGTTCATTGCGCAGTACATGCCGCGCGGCAGCCTGCGGAGGGTGCTGGACACGCCGGACGTGTGGAGCCAATTCACCCCCTTCATGCGCCACCAAGTGCTGCTGGACATTGTGGGGGCTATGGTCTTTCTGCACTCGCAGAACGTCTACCACCGCGACCTCAAGAGGTGAGTGCTGACACAACGAGCGCGCGTTGCAGCGCACGTTGTCACAACAGCAAAGTGCAGGTGTGGCGGCAGCAGCGCAGCTGTGGCAGGCCTCGTCGTACTAGCGATGTTCACGTCCACCGGAGAGTGGCCGTTGTGGGTGTACGCCCATGCATTCCATTGTATAATGTTATGGACCGCGCCGCAGGCCACACAGTGTCTGTCTGTGCAGTAAACGTGGCACGCCCACCCTTCCTGCCCCCCCCCCCCCGAAACTCCCATGCACGGCACTCCCGCTGCAGCCACAACATTCTGCTCACGGACTTCGGGCGCGCCAAGCTGTCAGACTTTGGGCTGAGCCGCACCACCGACGCCATCAGCAGCTTCACGGGCAAGAGCACACTCGGCGGCGGCACCGTCGCCTGGATGGCCCCGGAGCGCTTTGCCTCCAAGAGGTCCAAGGTGGTGCACACGGCGGCGAGCGACGTCTACAGCTATGGCATCTGTGTGTGGGAGGTGAGGCGTGCCGCGGTGTGGTGTCTGGCCGCTGGCAGTGCAGCGTTCCTGCCGCGGTTGCACCTCTTGTGGAAGCGAATGCTGGCAGAATAGAGGGACCTTGCTCAGCAATGACTACATGGAGCGGCAAGCACAGCGGGGCAGCTCCGAACGGAGTGCATGCCACACTGCAAGCATGCTTCAAATGACACATTATACTTCAAAAAGTATATGTACTTGGGACTCTAGGGTAGCGTTTCATATGAATCAAGAGACGCAAGTAGTACCGGTCGGTTAAGCGTTCGGTGTAATTCAATGATGAACATGTCTGCAATCACAGCCCACTAGCACCACCCTGCGGGCTGGCTGCTGCGCTGCCCAGCAGGGCGGCCATACTAACCCGTACCCCGCCCCAACCGCCGCACCACGGCCACTGCAGGTTCTCTCAGGCCTGTATGGCCACGATCGCAGCGCGCCGTGGGCAGGCATGTCCATTGTCGAAATCATCTCCGCGGTGGTGGTGCGCCACGAGAGGCCGGAGCTGCCGGCGGGTGCCCTAAACCCCGCCAACGTGCACATGGCCGAGCAGCACGCGGCGCTCATGCGCCAGTGCTGGGAGGCGGAGCCCGGCAACCGGCCCACATTTGCCGAGCTGCACTCCCAGCTTGTGCTGTGGTAGTGACATGTGCCGCCCGGGGGGGAGTGCACTTGGCGTGCTCAGCAGTTGCACGAGACACCCGTATGGTTGCTGAGCACGCTGCTACTACTGGTAGTGGTGTGCTAAGTAGCATATGCCGTGTTTTCGCATCGAGGCCCAGGGATGCGAGACATGTGTGTGGTTACCGAGCGCCGTCGCATGTTCCGTTTGTACCAACAGCTCACGTCACCCAGCCTGTACAGGCAGCATGGTTGTTGCCTGGGCACAGTTGTTCAGTAGGTGCGGCTGGCTTGTGTTTGCCTCCTGCGAGCGGGTGCCGCCGACACACTTTCATTTGCTTTCTGCAGTGCCGGCTCAATCACCGCATCTCAAGGGCACCCTTGTCTTGTTGAGGGGCAGGGAATGCACCCCCTTCAGATGAGACCGTAGTCCCGGTGAGGGTCTTATCTGTCCCCCGACATGTGTGCGATGGTATCCAGCATCACTGTACCTTCACACTCATGCCTAGCAGTAATTTCCCCAGCATCTATGATGTCTACGTACCCCACATCGTGTGTGTGCTGATATCCGGCATCACTGTGTCTTCACACCCATGCGTAGCAGTATTTCCGAGCACTTGTCAATGCACTTCTACATGCTTCATGCATGTCACCATAAAACCTGTGTGCCTGGCACCTGTTGCCGCTGCACTGCACTTTCTGCTGTCAACACATGTGCTGCTGGTGCCACACCTTGTTGCCGGCAGTCTCAAGCCTGCTGACAACACATGCACTGCGCGTTTGCACTACAGTTGCACTTGGACGGATTGATGCCACCATGTGCCTCTGCGCTGCACAGTGACGCGTGCCACAGCACAATCTGGCCAGGCTGCTGGTGCCGGTGGGTTTACAATTGCAAGTGCAGCTGCTGCAAGACCAGGTGGCACGCCACGTGCAGTCCCTTCGAGTGCGGCTGCAGCACTGGCTCACGCGACATGAGCTGGTACGGCGCAACGCATCCCCTAGGTTGGTCAGCAGCGAAATCGTGTTATGGTATTGCGTTGTGCGTAGGCCGGTCATGATGTTGGAAGGATGTGGCTGTGTACAGCACACAAGTGCTGAGCAGTACGCAGTGCTATGACCTGTGTGCTCAGCACACAGGTA
>JAULBY010022330.1:0-18214 GCA_032358315.1 Ophiocytium majus | reverse complement strand
CCCGACTAAATACCCGTAGTATGTACTTGGTGCCCACATGCCCCCATGTCTCCATGACTAATACACAAACTTCAACCGGGCTTCTATTCAACCATTTAACTTTTTGCTGGCCACCGCATGCCCTTCCCGCTACAGTGGAGGACCAGTTAAAGCTCGCACAAGTGCGAGTGCTGATACGGTCAGTGCAGGGGATGCAGTGCGGACAATGGGAAACTCCTGCTACAGTGTATACACCTGCACTTGTACAGGAGCCAGAGGCAGGGATTGCCATTTCCAAAATGATGTACTGTACTCAGGCTACCTTCAACGGGTTCGACATGTACCTCTTCCCTATTGTTACGGCCAGAACCTGCTACACCTCTTCATGCTGTGTTGTAGCTCTGTACCGCGGCAGCGCGCAACAGGTGCCCCTCATCCTGAGCGCACAACAGTTTTGTTGCGCTCACTGATCATGTGCACATTAATTGGTACGCCAAAGTGCAAAAACTGCATGCAGTTTCCAACCCCGGCAGTAGCAAGGGGGACACAGAGGGTGATGAAACCTACACAAGAAGCGGATGTGGCAGCAGCAGTGCCCTGGCATATGAATTTCTAGCTGACACCCGTGCGCCTGCCACTGGCAGCAGAGGCACATACATGCGCACGCTGCAGCCACGCTCGCACACACACGGCACAGACAAACTATGCAACGCAGCAAAAGGGACAACCCAGCCCAGCAGCAGCAGGCCGCTGGGTCACATGCGTGCCACAATTCTGTGTTGTTGTCGTGGTGGCGGCGCACGGGAGTGGTCGTCAACCGGTGTTGCAGCTTGCAGCGACGCCACGACGCCACTGCTTCCCGAGGACCTAGGCCACTAGCTAGAGCTACCTACATACAGCCATTTTCAGGGGGGCGGGGCGGGGGAGACAGGGTACTCGACTGAGCTGCTGTGCCCACATAAAGAGTCATGCGAAGGCCACACCAGTGTGTCCGCATTCACTTGAGGCCGGTAAAGGTGCCCTCCTCCCTGTCCTCATCCCACTTCTCCGTCTGCGCAATGCAAATAAGAGCAGCAGCAGACAGCACACTGTAAGGCCGGCCCGCGCACCAAATGCCAGGGTGGCTGTCCGTAGAGTGGGCCGAGCAGTGCAGAAGGACAACACCAGCTGCAGGCTGCTGCACTCCAGAAGTGAGCAGGTCACATGTGCTGCAACTGCGCGTGTATGGTCAGCATTGCGGGGCTTCGGCGGTCGGTAGAATACTCTGTTGCTTGTGGCCGAGACCGGGTGCAAAGAGGGTGTGCCGTACTGTACTTGCTTCCAACAGTCATTGCATGCGGCATGCACGCCACGTGGCACCAGGTGCACGGCCATCCTCTTCTGTGCACCTAATGCGCATCCTGCTCCTTTGAAAGCTGTAGCTGCTGCAACGATCCCACTTTGCTGCCTCAATGTTGCGTTCAACTAATACTGTCATATTTCGAACGAAGCCTCCAGTGATGTGCTGACATCTACCAGCGGCATGCTGGCGTTGTGTACACGCATCTAACAATGCAGTAGTAACTTGTCACAAGAACATCCACCGTGTGCTATGTTAGTGATCTTCCAAAACAATGGATCATACCACACCAAGGGGCATCCAAAAATGGTTTCACAGTCTTTTGCAGCGCTTTCATGAGCAAGCACACAGCATGGCGTTTTACACCACAAAAAGACACCAGGAGGCCACGTGGATCCACAAATGTAAGTGAAGGACTAATGCACAACAACACAGGTGCCCAGCGCTGTGCTGCCCAAGTAAGACATGGATTCACACAGACACGTACATGTGCAAAAATGCGAGCAGCAGCAGGCGTCTTGCACATGCCATCACCAGCCGAACACACAAGCATGACTTGCTGCTGAGGTGTGTGCGCGCGGCTTACCCATTCGGCAGGGCACATGGAGTCGGCGACCATCCTTTGAACCTTGCAGGCGTCCTCGTCCCCATCCTTCTGCTTCATGCACAGAACCCACTCATTGTACAGGTTCCTGTCACAGAGAATCAGAGTGCATGGACAGCATCAACAGCGCAGCAGGGTGCAAGCTCACAATAAGCTTGATGTGGGTAACATGTATCAGGGGGCCCAGGCAGCACTGGCAGCAGCACAGCCACAGCAATAGGGGCCACAGCCGTGGTTTGCGTCGCATCAGTGACCGAATCAGCAAGCCACCACCATCTCACAGAATTTCGGGATGCAGCTGTTTACACTGTCTCCAAAACTGTTTTTTTTAGGGGTGCTGCTGTTGCACACACATGCCGCACACGCACGACCACGTCCGAAGGAGGCAACCGCACGAAGGGGACCGACGTGGTGCAAAAAGCAGAGGCGTCAATCAATCAAAGCCCACCACATTCAGCACGTGCAGCAACGACACCTGCTATGCAGCTAGCGCACACAGTCTGCAGTGATGCCGCCTTCAAAGCCCGCGGTGCTAACATGTCGCCAAAAGCAGGCTGTCAAGCCGGCGAATATCGCGCGGCAATCGGTCACATGCCAGGCCAGGGGCGGCGGAGATGCAGTGCTCCGACGATCGCAAGCCAGTGATGGTGAAGAGAATGTGCCAGGGCACGCGGGTTGGCCGCGGGACAGCCCCCGCTGCCCCCCCCTCTCTTGAGCGGGCTCACCAGCAGTGGTTGGCCTGGTTGGCAGAGTGGAAGCGGCTGTCGGGGGCCACGGCCTTGACGTGGACCACCTCCGCTTCGCCTTCGACTTCAATTGGTTCCACTTGGTCGGAGGACATGCTTCCCGGGTCCAGCCGCTAGGTGAGTGTGCTGCCTGCCTGCGCTGCCTGCCCCCTCAGCTCCCAAGGTGGGCAGGGGGGGGCAGGAGAGCTGAGGATCTCTTCAGCGACTCTCTGCTGAGCAAACACCTTTTTTCCGCATGAAGTCAAAAGATAATCAGTGTATAAAACTATTAACCTAACCCTAATCGCTCCTGTATAACAAAGATTTTGGGTGTAAATATATGGCAGTGAAAAACGGCGTGCTCACAAACCAAGAGAAGGACAAGCGACGGCGGCGCGCAGCAGCCGGAACACCGGCAGCAAAAGGGGTGAAAGGGAGGAAGCCACCTGTGGGCAGGCCTGGATCGACGGCGACGGCTTGGCGTGCAGGCTGGCGCGCAGGAGCGACTCACAAAGAGTCCGACACACCTCGACGAGTCAAGCAACTCCGCCGCCGCCATTCAAACGCCGTTCACCGTGGTGTAGTAGCGCGGCGCGCGCGGAACAGGCAGGGGCGTCGGCAGCGGAGGCGGCGGAGGCGATGTGCGGGCACACGTGCGGCTGCCGGTCACGGCCCGGCCTTGGTGCGAAGCTCCTTGTGGAGGGGGCGCCTTATGCTGGCAAGGACTTTAAAACTGAAGCTGTAGCGGAGGTGAAGGCGAGGGAACGGCGGCACCAGGCGCTGACGGAGGACTTTCTGGCGCTGCTGACCCTCAGCGGCGTCAAGGTCGTCAAGTACCACAGGAACGGCAAGAAAGGAGCGGCGGAGAGGGTGGTGGTGTACGACACGGACAAGAAGACGCTCTGCTGGGACAGCTCCCGCTGCTTCTTTCTCAAAATGAAAAGGAGCGTTAACATCCCCGACGTGCTCGACGTCGAACGGTGAGTGTTTTTTCAAGCTTCCAGCGGCGCTGAGGGTGTGGCGGAGGCAGAGCAGCCTGCAACGCAGCCATGGCAGCACTTACTGCTGGTTTGCTCACGTGTAGCGGCAAGAGAGCTGCCTGTCGGGGTTTTGGTGGAGAGCGCACTTTTCTTACCCGCCGCCGGTCCCCACCCGCGTTCACGCTGCGCGCAGGCACGGCCGCTGTGTGTTCATCAAGACTATGCACTCGGGCGAGCTGTGCCTAGAGATGGCGCACGCTGCGGAGGCGGAGGTCTTCTTCGGCGTTCTCGACGGCCTGCTGGACGAGCACCGGGGACAGAGGAAGGCTCCTTCCTTCAACACACTTCGAACGGCGCCGATCATGACATGAGGAGCGGGCGGGCGCGCGCTCTTTCCTGCTGATCGCTTCCGCTGCTGCTGGACGCTGGTGAATATCCTGCATTTTGGTGGGCTCCTCCCCTCCTCCCGCTTGGTGGTCGCGGTGCGCCATCGGCGCGCCCCCACCTCTTAATTTGGGGCCACCGTTTCCTGTTCTTGCTGTAATCTGTACTTACATACACATCACCCAATAGAGCCCCTCGATGTCCGTAGAGAGTAGTAACTGATATGAGTTGTACACCACAGCGGCTGATGACGTGCGTGGACACACGTGTTCGTAATAAAGCGTGCTTGCCTGGATGCGAAGGTCTCCTGCCCTGCAGGTATGCAGCTCCTACCTTGTGCTGAGCACTGCTGCTGCGCTGCTGGGTGTGATGTTGACGAGGTCACGTTTCTGATGCTGTGTATTCACTATATTGGCATCTTTTCTGGAGGTGTTTTGTCAGCCGGGTGCAGCGCGACAGCGATTTGCAGTGCATCTATCGATACAGTGTAGTACAGTAGACTGTCAGTGTCAACGCGTTTTGCTGGGGGGCAAGGTGAAATGCATCTGGTGCAGGAATTTAGGTAGCTGCAATGAGTTGTCTGCAAAAGTGATATGATGTTGTCGCGGTGGGCAGGGGCATACCCCGCGCTGCAGCGTCACGAGTGCAGGCAGAGCCAGGCCAGACAAAGTAGTGAACGGGGCTAGTGAGACACACAAGATGTGTGGCGTTAACGGGCTGGCTCGTGGCCATTGTGCAGAAAACATGTAGCAGCACCTGTTGTGGCACCTGTGATGCTATCAGTGTACATGGACATGTAACATAATATGTACTACATACTGTACCCACATTGTGAGTGCCGTTCCCAAACACGCATGCGGGTGTTTAGCAAGTGCGCCACTGGCGCGAGCAGCTCGCAGGGGAGGCTATATGTGCAGCAGTACTTTCCTGTTGGGCGCGCAACACTCGCACCTGCAAGCAAGTGTGGCACATGCTGTTGCTGCCCGCTGTCCAGTTGCGCGCGTCTGCGCCTGAGCACATGGGCGCTTTGTGCAGCCAAATGGCGAACATGGTGGCAATCTGTACGTGCGCTTGGCACACCTGCCACTCATCCGTGCGCTTCCCCGGACAGGTTGCTTTTTCAAAAAACGCTACTCGTACACGCACGTGCTACTCACAGGGCACTCGTTTCAGCGGTCGCCACTCACAGGCGAGGTGGGTCTGTGGGCAGTGAGTGCTTGTACTTGTGGCATTGTCAGGGCGGCTGGCCCAACTGGTGTCGTGAAACTTGTAAACCAGCAGCGCGTGTGTGTGTGGGGGTGTCCTTGCAGGGATGGCCGAGCTTGGTTGCGAGCTGTGGACTGTACTCGCACATGTATTGTGACTAAGCTGCTGAAAATATGTTGTGAGCACTTCATTTGCTTGCGCTTATGAGGGTGTTAAAAGACCCAGGGGTGTAGATACGCTACGATCAGCTTCATAAAAATGCACTTGTGGGCATGCATGAATCCATGCCATGCATGCTGGCATGCACGGAATGGCACAGCATTGCCCCAGATAGCAGTACACTCGTACTCGTCCCGCCTATGCACAAAATGTAGATACTGCCAGCATTCTGGCATGCGGCGCAGCGCTGCATGCTGGTGGCGATGCCACATGAACACATGTAGAGCAATGTGTGTCATGCCATGGCAGCTGACCATTTTAATGAAAAAGCCGCGTTACGGTTAAAAACATGTCAACACGCGCACTGGCATATCGGAGCTGCAACAGTGCAATTAATCAAAAGCTTCGCGCCACTGCTGGTGCGGCGGCAGAGCAGCGATGCTGATGGTGGTGGCGGCAATCTCCAATGGAGTGTATTAGGCTTGTAAACAAACCGTGTGGGCACAGCACGCGTGTGCGTAGCAGCAGCCGCCATGTGGCGGGGTTTTGGCTAGGCCATGTCAATGGCACGTGCCACGCATCAGTGGCTGTGCACCGCTTGGTGGGTGCTCAGTGCACCAAGAGCACATGCACAGCGCCTGCGCATGCCCGCATGGCCACAGCGCCACTGCGGCATACGGCACTGCTGCATCACATGACACACAGCACGAGACTGGTGGGCACATTGGCCCTGGTGCACTGCTCCTGCGATACAGCATGAGTCTGCCGAGGTGGTAGGTGCAGCCGCTGAACAGCGTGAAGATGTCAGTGTGCTTGCAAGGTTTGTGCGCACACGTGTAATCATGCCACGTTTACAGCAGTCAGCAGCGCTCCCTCCATAGCGAAAGTTGTGAGACGTGTGCTGGCAATGGCATGTGCCTACGTCGGAGCAGGTGGTGGCGGTGGAGGCGGTGGCGGCGGAGGCGCCTTCCTTTTCACGCGCTGGAACATGTTCTCATGTTTGCCGCGCCGCTTAGTCTGCTCAGCAGCACATGACAGCATGCAGCGCAGAGCCGGCAGCATCGCCAGCAGCAGCAGCAATGCTCAGCGCCAGCGTCGTGTGCAAGGCAACACATGAACCACACTTGTGCAGTAGCTGGTCAATTCTGCTAGTGCCAAGGTAGCCACAGCGGGCAGTAGCTGCAGGGCAGGGTGCTGCACTTGGGTACAATGCGGCACGGTTGCAACACCATTTCCAGCAACACACGCTTCCTGGCATTTGGCAGCAACATTGAGGTTGGAAAACTACTGCTGTGTGTTTATCGGCCATACACCACACACATGGGCTGTGCCAACGCCACAGATCTGTTACGTGCGCGTCCGAAACTTAAACAAGGAAGCGATGTTCTGTGTGGGTGCCCGTGGCAGCGGCCAGCTTACATGCGCCAGCGTGTCCCGCATGACATTAACGCTGTCGGGCACGTGAACATAGCGGATCATCTTCCCCTGTACAAACACCGTGTCCAGGTACAAGGTGAAGCCCTGCACAAAAGGCACAAGACAGTCACGTGTGTCAACTGTAAAAATGAGAGCTAGGCGTGAATTCTCCCGCGCAAAGGGCATGACGGGTGCAAAAAGCGAGGCGGCAGTGACCACGCCAAGAGGGGCACAAACGCGCGGCTGTTTTCACAGCACATGACAGTGTACTCGTTTCTTAGTGGAAGGTCCGTTACAAGCGTGAACAGCCCTGTAAGCGCGTATTGTACGCATGATGGAGAGAAGCATGCCAATGTACCTTGCATGAATTGCAACAGGCGGGGACGGCATACTTCGTGAAGTATGTAGTGCTGCAAGACTGCCAGCAAATGCAAGTGCGTACGCAAATGCCAGCTCTATGCTTGGGCATTGCCTGAGCAGCGGTGACTGCTGACCGAGGTATGATCATGTGGTGCGCTGTGGCAAACTGTTTTGGTGCAACACGCTGTATGGTTTACCTGCGGGTTCACCTGGCGTACATCGACCATCGTCAGGCTGCGCAAGCATCCACCAAACACAGGGAAAACGTATGCACCCATATGTAAAGGCGCATGAGTCTCAGTCAACCATGGTGCTGTAACAACCAAGCTGTAAGAGGAGTGTCAGCGCCACCAGACATTGAATTCAGGCATGCAAGGCCTGCAGGTGCTTATTACTACTAGTAGTACATTGCATGGGTGCTGCACTGATGGCACTTGCAAAGGCAGGAGGGGGTGTGGTGGTGCTGTTGGCGGCGGCGGCAGCCACTTACTTCATGTCCCTGGTGCACTCATCCAGGAATCCAGTGAGCTCCACGTCTGACTTCAGCTCCACCGTCACAACCTTGCCGCACATGGACTGCGTGCACCAGATGTAACGTTGAACACGCCCGGAGGCAGAGAGCAAAAGGCGCAGCATGCACCGGGCGGTCACATAGCAGCAACAGCTTGTCGCACGGCAGGCAGGACAGGGATGGGGACATTTGGCAAGCTCATGCGCATCCGTCAAGGGGGGCAACAGCTTCCCAGCAGAGAGCAGCACTGTGGCAGCGGGGGACAGATCTGGCAGTTGAAGTAAGAGCTGGTACCCACCTCGATGAAGATGGTCAGGGTCCTGTACTTGGGGCCAGCCTTGGTCGGCTGGTGCGTCATCTGTGGCTGCTGCTAAGGCCGCTGCAACCGTGCAGCTGCCCTCTTGCCTCCCCTTCCAGGTTCGGGAGTGTGTTCGTTAATACATGTGATGGCTGAGCTGAGCACTGAAGCTGCTGAGCAGGGCAGCGCTGCAACGTTCAAGCACACACTCAAACAGCGCTAGCAGCAGCAGTACAGCAGCGCTCACAGAATTGAGTCCGCAGCGCGCTAGTATCGAGGATACTACTCGTTACAGGTGCAGCAAGAGAGCTACTCCAACCCGCAGCCCGTACAGTACACAACTCATGCCACCATGGCACAGCAACAACATGACAACCACCAGCAGCCGCACCAGCAGCACCGGGAGACATCCTGCAGTAGGAGGAGCAGCAGCGGCAGAGGCAGCTGCAGCAGCCCTTGCCTAGTGTACCTGGCCCCGCCCCAGACAGACCCGAGCCTACCCTGGGGTGGCCTGCACATCACCGTGGCGGGGCTCAACCACCTGCCAGCCGCAGACCTGCAGCGGCGCGTTCAAGCGTGCCTGCACGCGTTGGGCGGTGGCACGTGGTGCATGCATGCCTCAGGCGCAGGGCCATAGGCGCGCTGCCTTATGTCTCATGGCGGCATACGGATAAGCATCAACAGCAGAACCATCGATACCTTTGCAAATGCGCTGCACGAGCAGGGAGTGCCACGGCTGAAGGGGCCACGCTTCGCTGGGTGCCGCTGGCACGTGTCGCTTGGCGTGGGCGACGATGCTGAGCACATGCTGCGGTGGTTTACGCACCGGAGCACCAGGCCTACATTTACAGTATACATTGTGCAGTACACCGGATCGGAGGGGCAGTCGGTGGGTGTTCCGGGCACTAACTACATCTGGCACCCTGTAATGTGAGGGTCTTGATTGGCCCTTCAAACACAGGTGCTTGAACAAATAGCAGTGTGGCACTGCTGCTCAACGGCTGTGCAATACTGCACGCCCTGGTCTCCCAGGCATGTTCGCACAGTTTTTGTCCTGTGCAATGCAGTGTTTGCTGTGTTTTCGCCAGCATGCGTGTAGTGGTGCATAGGTAGCCTTGCGCAAGCACGGTGGCCCTGCTACTGCGCGTGTTTGTGCCAAGCGGTGCATTTCCATGCCGTGTTCACAAGACTTCCGAAAGGTTGTGAGCCAAAGTTAGCTGCGTGAGTGTGCCCTTAGCTAGCAGCAGTGCAAGAGGCTGTTTGGACATGTTGCAGCAAGGTGGCTTGCATTGGTAGGCACGCCAAGTCCAGCGAAACTGCAAGCATTTGAAGGACTGCGGTGCGCGTGTGGCCACTTGACCTGGCGGGACTGCTCCATCATGCCATTCACCCCAGCTGCCGTTGTGGCCCAAGTGCCAAGGCTGTGCGGCCCTGAACATTACTCAGCCGCAATAGAGAATGCCCGCAGCATTGGCACTTGCCGCACTGGAACAGTGGCACCGTGCCATACACGTCTGAACGCACCTGCCTGTCTCAGTTTTTGCTGACCCCATGCACGCTTGCAGACAGTACCACACAATGAACCAGTATGCTATTTAAAATAGTAAGTACTTCTTGAAGTACCGTGTGTTGATTGTTTCAAAACCATACCACCAGGTGGCCAGGTGGAGGCCCTGTACTTGCCATTGGTAACGCCGTGATCTTGCCAAGGTTGCAGTGCCAAAGGGGGTTTGCGGCAGTCAAGGCCCTGCTGCGGCTGCTACAGTATGCACTACTAGCTCAAGCAGTGCACCAATTTGTACTTGTCAAACACCAAGTTCCGTTCATTGCCCGCGGTGTAAATAAGCTGCTGTACAGCGTACACACGTACACCTTCGATGTGTGGCGCATGTGTGTGGTTCTAATTTTGGCACGCTGCGGTGTATCGCCATGTGTGCACTTTGAGCTGATCTGCATGGCTGGCAAATACTATAAGGTGAAGTGCATGAGCACCGGCAACTGCTGCCGCCAGAGGGCATGGCACTGCACTGCAACAGTGGCGCCGCACATGCTGTACCCCCTCACCTCACAGAAACAGTGACGGAACATGCATTCACGTAAATGGTGTGATATGGCTCGTGCTGCTGCACCCACAGCCACAGCATCTTGTGTGGTGCAACCAGAGCAGCCGCCACAAGCGCGGCACTACAGCCGCACACGAGGCCGGCGCGCCAGAAAATGCAACGATGACCAGCGGCAGCGCTGACATGCCGCCAAACACGTCGCAGTGCTGGCAGCAGGCTAGCGCTGAAGGCGAGTGCTTGCAAGGCCGCTCCAATCACGTGCTGCCCTCCATAGCACGCGTGTTTGGCGCGCGTGCTATGAGAGTTTGCACGTGTAGAGCAGGTGGAAGGCGCGGCGCATGAGTTCTGGCGTCATGTAGTGCCAGCTGACAGTGTCCTTGCTGCAGCACTCCATGCCAATTTTGAGCCCAATGGTGTACTTGGCATACCAGTCCTTGGTCTTGGGGACCCTGAACGGCAGCGGCAAGGGGCACCAGCGGTGGCGGAGGCAGCTCTCGTCAGGAGCGGCACTGCTCAGCAGCAGCCAGGTAGCCACGGCACCCAGATGCAATGCAGGCCTGTGCCTCTCAAGCTGCTGGGGTGATGCATGACTGCACAGATGATCGCCAGCTGGTGTTGTGCACCCACAGCGCACCAGCACCACGCACAGTGGCAGCTGCACACCACTACATTCACCTTGCACGGGCCCACCCCAGGGTGACGGCCCCTACCGGCGCAGACACCTAGAGTTTATCGCTCCTAGATGAGTTTTCATATGCACTGTCTTTGCTTTGTTCACTCTTATATGGGTTACACCCAGGGCGACGGCCCCTACCGGTGGGGAGACCTATACTGTATCGCTCCAAGACTGAGGTTCAAATATATATCTTAACGGCCGGTCAGCCTTACTGAGGCCAGCTCGCGACGGGACTGACCTGTAGAGCAAGTGTTGCATGGGGTTGAGGGGGTGAAAGCGCTCCTCTCCCAACTCGTCCTTGGTGTCGTAGGGCCGCACGCCCACAGCGCGCAGGCACATGGCCACCTGCACATCCTGTTGGCAGCAGGCGCAAGCAGCCCCGGGCAAGTGGTTGTGTAACGCACACACAACACAGCAGCGGCACACAGCGGCGCATGGCGGCGGTCACGAGCGATGCCTGATGCTGCAGGGTGCGTGGAGTGACGCAGCAGTTCTGACGCACACGTGTGTGCGTAGTTGTGGGGAGCAGGGGCGGCGCGACAGGCGCAGTGCTGCTGGGCCAGCAGCCAGGTAGCGTTACCAGGAACACTCCTTCCATCACCATCAGTTACAGCGCCGTGTCAGAAACAAAGTACTGCCAGGCACACTGCGGCCGCTGCCACAGCCCAGCCCATGAATGCGTGCTGGTGAGCAGGCCACAAAACGCGTCCCATGCGCGCCCTCTCACCTCTGCAAAAGTCTTCCGTTGCGGCTTGCACGCCTGCAAGTTCATGGCCTCCATGAGCTTGTCCAGCGCCGCAACATTGAGCACGTAGCCCCCTCCGCCAGCGTTGAATATGGCGCCAGTCGGCAGCTGGCACAGCGGCACATATACATGACCATTACAGCGTGGCGGTGGAGCAAGGGAAGCGTTGTGGTGGGCAGGGAGCCAATGGCGGGGCAGGCACCGGCAGACACACAGCATGCAACTTCCGGAAAAGTGGGGCAAGGGACAGCCAGCTGGCAGAGGCATGCCAAAGTGGCAGGCGCGGAGCTGTTGCTTCTGCGGTGCCACTGCCCGGGGCTTCTTTGAGCGCAGCCAGGGACAGAACGGCAGCTTCTGGCAGCAGCCAGACGTGGTGCACACCACCAAAGGCTGGGCACAGATGTTCACAGACCTTGCCAAGGTGGTGCTGAGTGCTCACAAAGTCCTGCAGCTGTTGTGCAACACTTGCGAGGCGTTTTGAAAAAAAAACTGCTGTTGGGCAGCCCTGGCGACTTGCTGCACGCAGAGGTGCGCGCTACTGTGAAATGCTCACCCTGAGCCTCATCCCCAGATAGAATGGCTGCGACTTCTGCGGTGCAGCGGCACGTCCGGTGCAAAGGCAACGCAGACCGGTGCATGAGCAGCGGCAGTGGCGGGGCAGTCGTGCAAGCACAGTATGACTACTTGTGATGGGATGAACTGCCCTGGGCCCTGGCCGGAGGCTCACGCCTGCCTGCCTGTGGCAGTTCATGTCGTCGACTGTGCCATGCCGTGAGTATGTCCGTGTGGGACCGAGCATGGTCACTGCTTCATGCAGGCTTGCATGACGTGGGCTCTTGCACGCCCACAAGTGCAAACACACAACTGATTGTGATACTACAGTAGTACAAAACAACTCTTTGTTGTGTCACAAGCAATGCGGTTGCAACCGGTGTTGCACTGCTGCTGCATCCGCAGTATCAGCTGGCGATGCGCACGCATGGCATGCCGACAGGCCGCTGGTTTACGGTATGTGTGGAGCCGCACTCACGTCTTCGAACTCCTTGGAGAGCAGGTATTTGCGCATGTTCTCCGCAATGATGAACATGTCGTCGCCGCCCATGACAAACCAATCATAGTCACTCCTGCCACCGCACACAGGCACGCCACACCACACACACGCGAAATGCAGAGACGGTTCAGCGCACGTGAGCGTTGACTCGCAGGGACGTGCACACATGGCACCTGTGTGTTGGCATAGAGGTGCACCTGTGTGTCAGCATTGCTGATGGGGCATCACTTGCGGATGTACACATTGGCGCTGCGCTGGTGAGCACGCCTGTGCCAGCGGCGTCGCTGAGCTCAAGGCCGCGTCCTGTGCGAGCGGGCCATCGGAGTGTCACTGATAACATGTATGCACAACACACATGCACACATGCCATACTGCAGAAGTGTACAACGATGCATTTCAGTTGCAGCGCTGAACAGTGCAGCGCGCTGAGACGGCGATTACCAACGAATCATGCAAATTACGTACTGCCTCAACGCAGAAGGGCCGGCACGTTACTAGGTTCAGGGCAGGCATTGCGCGGGGAAAAAGCTGGGCCGTGGCGGCAGTGCAATTGACACGTAGCGGCACTGCACGCCCGGTCACACACAGCACCACAGCTCGGCGCCCAGCTGCTATGATGCGTGTGCACTTGGCAGCTGCGACAGTCACTGCCGCTCACCTGTAGTGGTGGTGGATGTACTGCCAGATGGCACGCACTTTTTGCCACATGTTGTTCCATTCCTCGGGGCCCTCATGCTTGATTCCCAGGCTGCGGAGGGCACATGCACCACCAGCAGCGGCGGCAGCGGCACACACAGTTCGGTGAGCACATGTGGGTCGCTGCACTGCTGGCAGCAGCAGGCAGGCCAGCACAGCGTTGGTGGTGACCGATGCGGTGGCGCACTGGCGTGGTGACACCGGTGTGTGCCATGCCTGCCTGTGGCAGCACTGGAACAAACGCTGCGTGACATGCGAATTCTTCTACTGAAGTAGTATATGCATATGAATGAGCCACATGATATCATACACTCCTTCGACAAACAAGTGGTAGTGTACAAGTGCACCCCACGCATGCGCATCAAAGAGGGCTGAGCACCAGGAGGAGCTGCTTGATGGCAGGCATAAAGGTGTGCATGGGAGCTGGCGGCTCGCTCACGTTGGCACTTTGAGGTCGTCAGTGTCGCTGAACGCCACAAAGCCATCACACCTGCAGGCACACACACACACACACACACAGCACATCACCGCGCAGCACATGCAGCAAGAGGCTTAACACCCGCCGCTGAGAGTGCGGTGGCCATGCATGCAGCACCATGTTCGCGGCCAGTGTGTTGCGCAACATGCCGCGCATGCAGCAGCCGGACGCTGTCAGGGCGCCGGGTGAATGCCGAGGCTGCTGGGAAAGCATGCCACTGGCGGGGCGGCTGGTCCATGAGTGCCAACCCTGGTTCATGTGTGCCGAGGCGCGGGCCGGCAGCTGGGTGTGCAACACCTGGCGTTTTCTCGCACAAGAAACTGTGGCACACTGCACGGCGGCACATGCATGGACACCATGATGGCCTGTACCATTGTGCAATGACTAGACAAAGTGGGCAAGGTGCTCCTTGACAGCCATTGTTATGGCACCTGTTCCTGGGAGAGTAGACCACCTGCCACATCCGCCAGCTCTACACCGGCCATCTTGGTACAGCGGCATCTGGCAAGCCAGCAACAAGCTGGCAATGCACATGCACACTTGACTGCGTTCACGCTGACGCTCTTGTTCTACCGGCAGTGATAACCGGGCTCACACAGGGCGCCAGTATCATAGCGAGGGGTGTGCTGCAATAGAGAGGTTGCGGCACAGCGTTTATGAGCGCGAGGGGGGAATCCCCAGCCGACTTGGCGATCCAACCCATGTGCTTATGAGAGGCAGCTGCCACGTGCTGCTGTTTTGCAATCGTGTCAAACGCTGACATCACCCACCTCGAAGCCCAGGTCTCCTTGACAGCCCTGACCTTTGTGTCGTGGTTCTGGGGCCGACAACGGGAAGCAAGCAATAGGAAAGGGTGGCATGGGTGCAGTGGATGTGGGTGCAGTTACCAGCTCAGGCAAAGCACAAGCCAAGGGCGTGCAGACACCCACATAGCCATTTCAGACAAGCGAATTGGCAGTCACAGGGTGATCACAGTATGCGCGTACACAAATGCGCCAGTTCAAGGTACTACTGCAGTATTTGGAACAGCCACCGTGCGCGGGGTGTGTATGGCAATGCCAGTGGGCACACTGCTCTCTGCTGCCGTGGCACCTCGCGCACGTGCTGGCATCTGCTGCAGGCGCGCTACTGAGTCAGTGCAGCAGCACCACCGCATACAGTGCGGGCACAAGCCACCTCCATGCCACCTGACCAAGCGGGGTTGGTGAACAAACTGGCACCAGCAGACACGCTTGAGGTGTCACACCACCATGGGGCTGAACGTACTGCTGCGTCAGCGCAGTTGTGCCCAGCGCAGGGCGTGCCAGTGCTGGCGCCACACTGGTTTCATCATGTTCAGGGGCAGGAACCAATCTCTGCACCACTCCACTCAAACTGTCATTGCCTGAGAGCATAATTATTTATGATTGTTGTGAATATAGGGTACATAGGAATGTGTACCGTTGCCATGTGCACATGGGGGGTCTTCAGACCATTGACCACAGGCAAGCCCTCTCACAACCCTTCACCCAACCCGACTCACCGCGCTGTAGGTGTAAATGCCACAGAATAGCCTGGGCTGGTCCCTCATGATACCTCCCCAGATGGTTACCTTGTCTAACACCCGGGACACAGCGTCAACCTGGGCGCACAGCGCAAGTCAAACCGGCAGCTCAGGCGCTGAGCAAACACTAGCACACACTCGGATGCAGCACATACAACAGGGTGGCAGGTGCGGCCTCACAGGCAGGGGCTGAGCCACGCACATGCCGCACATGATGTGGCATGCTGTACTGCATGACGTGACATGATATGGCATGCGGCATGGGTGGGCAGTGCGCAGCTCAGTGAAATGCCCGGTCAGCCGGGCATGGTGAGTGCCTGCAGTTTTTGTGCCAGGAGTTGGAACCAGCAGACAGCCAGCTAGAAATGCGAGGAAGCTTGCGTTTGCACCGCCCTGGGGTGTACGTAGGCAAGTGGCGGCTTGGTGGACAGGCGCTAGCACTGGGGCGTGCATGTGGCGCTGCCCATGTTGGCTCATCCTGCTTTGCTTGCTGCAACCATGCCCCAGGGCACCTGTGAGCCACACTCAGTGGTGCAGCATTTGAAGGTTAGCGGGCGGCTATGATCATTTGCTGGTCAGGCCTGCTCACGACCACAACTCGGAAGTGCAGCACCCTCTGGTGGCTCCAACTTCTGGGCTTGAGGCACTGGTTGCACACACACTGTCCGTCCCAGGCATCCAGCCCTATAGGCTGTCCACATGGACACTTATGGCGGCTTTACCTGAGCAGGCCAGCTACTGTAGGACTTGTCACCAACCCATGGTTGGAGTCATTTGGTTCGTACCACATACAGTGTATTAGCAGCTTGTCCAGGAAGCACCCACTTTGTGAATGAGGCAGCCGTAGAACCCCACCAAGTGTGGCAGTGCTAGTTCACACACCTGGAGATTGTCCACAGCTTGGTTTAGCACACGCCCACACAGCCACCCTTGTATGGCAGCAAGAACACGACGGCTCGTCACAAACGGTTTGCATGCACGCACACATACATTACATAATCACAAGAATATAACGAATTTGACCTCTGGTTTGAGCGCGTTCAACACAAGACACACGTAGAGGTATTCGGCTCGGCTTGTATAAAAAGCGGTGTACCCAGCAGACAGAGTCTACCACAAAACCATTTGCCGGTACACACATACTTCAGAAGTATATATATCCTGTCTAGATCACAAAGGGGGTTTAGGCCTCCATTGTTATGCACACACTTCTGAAGCACATACTGACGGTCCACTTGAAGAATGAGTCCACGTTGCAGGTAAAAATGCGCCACATGTAACACACAGTATCCGAAAAGCGCTGCAGCACTAGAACATAATCCAACATAGGCTAAGTGCCTACATACCACATAATTTCCTTTTATTGAAAGTCAAGGCTAATGTTATGAAAGTGCCAGCTCCATGCACAACTATTCTCCAGCACATGTGCGAGGAGCGCTGAAACAGAAACTGCGCGCCCACGCACGCACACCATGGCTTTTGTGCAACGTACCCAACATACCATAGTGGCCGCACCCCGCCTTCCCGCACTATGCACACATACCTTTTCGCACAATAAACACACATTCACAAACCGTTGTGGTCGCGCGCCACCTTTGCACACTCATCCTCCGGCATGCCCGACTACTTCTGCTACTATAGTGGTCGCACCTCGCCTTGTTGCGCAACACACACACATTTTTTCATACAATAAACCCACATGACTCATGTGACATAAACCAATATATGTTGTCGCGCCTCACCTTTGCGCACTCATCCTCTGGCATGTCCGAGTACTTTTGCACCCACAGCACCTGGTCCACCAGGCGCTTGGGGTCAAAGCGGCCCTGCGCCAGCCACGGCGGCGGCTCCTTAGTGGGCACCAGCACCATATCCCCGGCCCCAAATGTTGGCTCCGGAGGTGTGGGCTGCGGCTCCTCCGTCGTAGGCTTCTCCGTTTCTTGGGGCTTTGGACGACTGCTAGTTCGGGGTTTCATGCGCGGTGGCGCTGGCTTTGCAAGCTGCTGTGGTTGTTGCTGCTGCGGTTCCCCGCCTGGGCCTGCACACGCGCGGCCGTGTTTGGAGCGTGTGCGGTCTTTGTTAGGTGGCGGTGATCGGACAAGGTGCTAGTTTGTTTTATTGCTGCTAGTATTGGCATGCGCAACAAATGTTAAGGGGCGCGAGTTGTAGTCGATATTGCTGCTGCTTGCATGTGGTAGGTTACAAATATACCGTCTAGTGCCGAAGTAGCTACCCGGGTCCATACTTTAGTCAGTTTGTTGGGGGCTTCCAAAAGTAACTGCTCCCTTTTTACGCGGACGCGCAAAAGTCATGTACCCCCCCCTTTAATTGGTTGCAATAGGGTTGCAATAGCCATAAATAGTGCTGTCAAGGATACCGACACATACGCAATACACATGCTTCAGAAAGTACATACAGGCTCTGATATGTAGTGCCACCCAGCTGGCAGTGCCTAGGCAGCCTAGTAGGCACAGCAAGTCGAGGAGGAACCACTCATTGTGGGCACTGGCAAGTGTATAGTGGTACACACACCAAGTAGCTCCTATAAGCTCCTGTGGATACCAGTGCCGCAAGGGCGCACCAGCCCCCCTCAGCACCCCCAGTGCTGCCTCCACGGCGGCATCTGCGGGCGGGACTGTCTCCGCTTCCGAGTGTGTGCAGCTGCCGCTTCCTGGCCCTCCACCACCTCCACATCGCTATCAGCATCGCCTGCCGCTGGTGTATTGCCGCTGCCAGGCTGGTGGTGCAGCCTGTAGTTTGCCAGGGTGTGCTGTAGCACTGGTGCGCTTGATGCGGCTGCTAGCTGGGCACCTTCTGAAGACAGAGAAGAGGGTGCGCTGGCCTGGCTTTGCAGCAGCGGCCTTGGTACGCACGCCGTCTATCAACTTGGGCCTGCCCCCCAGCCCCTCGCCGCTCCACTCGTGTGTGAAAGAAACCTAAAAGGCTGCTGAGCCCAGATACTGCCGTGGCTGGGGCCAAATGCCAGGCCGAAGCCTGTGGG
>JAULBY010022319.1:0-18215 GCA_032358315.1 Ophiocytium majus | reverse complement strand
AGGGCTAGGGATGCTTCTGAGTAACACAACAGCAAAGGCTTACTTGTCGGTGGCGCCAGGAGGTGGGCGCGGGTGCGAACTGTGCTGTACCATCATGGTGCTGCAGCTCTTGTTCATCTACTTCAGAGGTACGTGCGTTGCGATTTGCTGTCCCTCGAGTAACATGTGCAGTTGTTGCTACAATAAGAACTCTACCCCCCCCCCCCCCTCCCCCCCCTGTTACTCGCGATTATATTTGCTATGGCAAGTGCTGAATACGTTGAGTCAGCACTCACCGTGTAAAACAACGTTGGACCTACGAAGAGTACTGTACTACTGGTACAATGTCATGCTTATGCAACGGCATGCCACGGCAACACCGCGCTGTTACCGCAGTGGTTAAGTCATGAAGACTCGCAACTGTCGGTCACAGCAACTTGGAGCCAGAAGTGTAATACTAGTAGTAATACTAAGTACCCGTGCAATGTCACGTCCAAGTTGCCAGCTCACAATCAGCCAGCCAGTGTCACGTGATACTGAAGTGATTGACAGCACACATCGCCAACCTGCCCTTAAATGGCAGCATGAGGTTTTAGAATCAATGCCAGGGTGACATCTGCTGCCAGCTGGCCCACCGGGTGTACGACACACGCCATATCACACTGGTGAATCAGATTCAATCTGACTCCCTGGCAGTCCCTGCGCACTAAGTCCTACTGCAGGACCAGGTTGGGCACCTGTGCCCTGACAGTACTGGTTGTACTATGTGGGCTGTCGCAGTGCACCTAGCTGCGCTGCCACTGTATCAGATGATGTGACTCGAGCCAGACCACCGCCGGGCGTCGCCGCCCTGCCGCCAGCGGGGACGAGGCTCGCAGTAGTGCTCTACCACTCTGAATTTGTTTGATGTGCCTCTTACTCTGAAACGGTTACCCTTCCTGCCTGCATCTGCTGTCGCAGCACACTTCGGCGGTGCAATATCGAGTTCCGGGTTCGGCATTGTTGTGCTGGATGCGTGCACTTTCACACACTGCACTGCAAACGAAGGCGGGGCAATTTTCTCCAATGGCGTGCTGAACATAACTTCGACGAAGTTTAACAGCAATTACGGTGAGTCAACGACAACGCGCGGCAGCCACTGTAATAGTATGCTTTTGTAGTTTGAAGCAGCAAACTACTAAGTAAGTGACACTAAGTTCATGGCTGGCTGATAGACAACTAGCTGCGAGTGTGATGCTTGTCTATCATAATTAAGTTAAAATTGTAAACCTCCAAGTTGCAACCAGGTGGCATGTGCACACTGTGCCAGGGATGAACCGGTGACCGTCATGAGCAGCATGCGCAGTGCGGCAATGCCATATGCTAGTGATTTCGAGACTTGTTTACAGTGCGGTACAATGGTGCACAGCTTAGCCGTGAAGGTCACACGTATACATACCCGGTACATGCCAGCTAGTTTTGGTTTGCACTTTCTGATGTGCCCAGAGCGGTTTAATGAAATTTAATGCATATTGGCAATGCGCAGAAACCCCATTATGAGTGGGTCACTTCTTAATCAGACGTGCACAGTGATCATTCGCTTACTGCAGGCTGCAGCAGCACTCCAAATATGAAGTGGCTGATAGCACTTGCAGTTGCAAATTGGGCTTAGTCGCATCTTGCTGTTGCCTCAAAGCTGCAGGCTGCGATCGAAGCCTTGAGGTTGCAAGGCAGCACGCACTGGCAGCCAGCCTGAGGATGTTCAACAAGTTTCATAAAAATGTTGAAGCTGGGAATGACCAGCAGCTCAACGACCTGGTGGCGCTCACCCCGGTTAAACCCCTGCTCAATGGCACTGCAGTGCGCACTGCTTGACCGACTGTGATCGTTGCAAAAAAATGACGATACAGGAGTGACACTGTGTGCGTGCGCCGTCTGCTGTGTCTGTGCGCTCGCAGCTACAGGCACTGCAGGGGACATCTATGTCATGTCTGGCACTTTGACGATGCAAAACTGCACCTTGTTTCGCTCAAGTGCCAGCACACAGGGGGGCTCCATACATATTGAAGAATACGCCTTTGTGATCGCGTCAACCTTCGAAGAATGTCTAGGTGAGTGATAATCCAGTTAACACATGTTTATTTCCTAAGCCTAAGGCTTGGCAAATTGAATGCTGGGTTCAGCGCAGCCGTCGGCTGCCGGTGATCCAGCCTGAGACTTCTCCGCTGGGCACACGGATTGTCGCATGTCCACCTGCCACTGGCACTGCGCGACCGACAATGATTATGATAATGCCAGAAAATCCACAGAAATTCCACATGGTGCATGACGCATATTCAATATTATTGAATGTGTTGTCACTTGGAACTTGTTTACAACCGTATGCAGCATTGTAACGGCAGAGCACCCACGCTGATGCAAAAATGGATGTGATAACATGCTCAGTGATCAACACCACCAAAATGGTAGCAACTACAATATCTGTCACGTGTGACCTGTTACATGGTGTCTGCTGAAAACGCACGTAGACGCACAGAAGTAAGTTCGAACCTGACAGTGTGGTGAGTTTGCCCGAGCAGTCACTGTGGTAGCGGTACTGACACAGGCCGGACAGCATGCTACAGTGACGTGCATCATCCATTGGTTGGCAACCAATTAAAACTCCCTGCTGAGCAATTGTGTGAGCATTTTGTGGCGGGTACCGTATAAATTCGTCAGATGAGAACATTGATTTTGTCTTGTCCAATGGCATACTGCCCTGCACACGCTCATGCCCATCCTCACTGTCACGCAGCATTCAGCGGAGGGTGCATACTTGTAGGCCACCTTGGCACAGCTGTGATCGAGGACAGCATTTTCAAGGGCAACAGTGCTGTGGATGGGGGAGCTATTTCTGTGGTTGAGACAGGCTACGCTACTGTGACGTCTTGTACATTTACTGGCAACCATGCAGGTGGGTGTCACAGAACATAGCGATATAGCGTGCTGCCTTGACTGCGAGCCGTCCGCGTAGGCCGCAGCACTAGTAGCAGGCAGGGGCTGGCCCGGGGTCATCTGGCGTCTGCCACAGTCACTGCATGTGTGTGTGGCCCATAATATCATGGCAACCTTCAAAACACACTACGGCAACCGCTTGGTGCCTATCTCAGCAAACCCCGCAGTCATACTAAGTCTTCTCGAAGGATTTCATAATCCCATAAAAGTAGAGGTGGCCCGTGAAGGGGCAGTCTGACTCAGCCTAATGAATGGCCAGTGTTGAGGGAGGGTGGGCTATGTTATTAGGAAGGGCCTGGACTGCTGTTGCAGCAACTTCTGGTTACCTCACCTGACGATGCGAAGGTTGAGGGAGGCTTAGACAGCACACCGGGCATGCCGCACAAGGTCAGCGACCATCAAAATGGGTGTTGTACCTTAGGGCCATTCAGCTTCGCATTGAACAGCTCTCAGGGCTGACACGCTCAGGCTGGTGGTGGTGGGCTTGAAGCTGTAACTCTAACCACAACATACTAGAAGTAGTTGATAACAATTGAAATAATTGCTACACATAGTGTACTTCAGAAGTGATAATAATAACGCTATGTGGAGGTCACGGTGTCCGCTATACTTCTGAATAGTGATGGGTCACGGCGTACTGTAACAACGTACACATTTTCTGTGTACAACGTGCAAACCAAATACCGAAAATACGGTGACCCTCTTGTATGGACGAAAGGCGTGGACGATGCCTGTATGCACAGGCGTTGCTGCCAGGGTGGCTGGGTGGTAGTATGACTGATGTATACACTGAGTCTGTGCATTTGCAGCAATGTGGTGTAACAGTTGAGGTCTAGGGTCTTTCCAAAATGCATTTTAGGGCTAACACATTTGAGTGCCTATTTTGCAATGCATTGGGTGCACATTTTCCAAATGTGTTCAGTTAAGTGCATTTATAAATGCATTTGACGTGCATTTTGAATGCATTTCAGCCTAGGTGCATTCCCAAATAATGTAACACTATTTCCCAGTGCACTCCGCCTGTTCCTAGTCAAGTATGCATGTGACAGGAACCTGAAAGTTGCTGTCAGTTACTGCTTGCAGTGTGCGTGGCTTGTGTTTCATGCCGCAGCTCTGTGTTGAACTACCGACATGCAGTCACCGTGTAGTTGAACTCGGTCACAGCTAACACGTGCCAACTTCATTTTGCCCTCTGCACAGATTCACGTGGTGGGGCTTTCATCGTGCAGGATCACGCGCCACTACACGTGCGCAACTGCCGCATCAGGGATTCATCGGCTGAGCGTGGGGGGGTGGTGTACATCGAGGACAGCACAGCCAACTTCTCGGATACCCACTTCGAGAATAACACAGGTGCCCGCACGGAAGGCAGTCATCCCAAAATTTTCGTATGGTACAGAATCTGATTTTGCTGCCAGTACAGCAGCGCTTTGCAATTGCATTCCACGGCCAGGTGTGGCACTGTATGCTGTCTGCAGCATCGCTGTCGCACAACCTGATGCTTACTGTGTACCTGCGTGTCCCTGTGTGAGTACTGTAGTGTGACTCAGACACCGTTCTTCGGGGGTGCCCGGTTGCGGCTAAGTGGTGCTTGGCACTTCACTTAGTTACACCGCCGTTCCTAGAGGTCAAACCGTCAGACACCATATGGCAAGGCATGGCTTGAACAGTGTCACGTGCATGCATGCATGCGTATGTCGTTTCAGCTTCCTGTTAGTGACGAAAGTACGAGCCCTGCCTGCGCCAGTTCCATGTGCCAATGGGCGTCGTGTGCTCCTGTACTTAGTCTAAAGGTCACACACACCGTCAAACTCACGCCACCTCACTAGTGGTACGACAGGCTGGCTGTGTTTATGCATTTGGACTGGCTGCTGCAAATGGACCAGGTATTGCTGTGACAGTTGCTGCTTACGGAGTTGCTGCCGTGAGCAGCTGTGTTAGCCTAGTGACTACAATTTTTTTTAACTGTTAACCAAAGTATTATTTTAATTTTTAAAAAGCGATGCCCATGAAGCGGGTGACAAGCTTTGCTACAAATGAGCGATGGCCATGAATGCTTGTGACCTCAACCATCTCTTGTTTTCTGCCTCATGCACTGGCTGTCAGCGTACGACATGGGAGGCGTCATGTATGTCAAAGGCGATTCGACTGTGGACATTCACGGCAGCAACTTCTTTGACTCCTCCACCGCACCTGACACAGGTGTGTGGCAGCCCTACTAATGTGCCGGTAACACCACGTACATGAGTCTGACTCTTAGAGTCAGTCGGACTACTGAAACCGGGAAGTTTCACCCTCGTGACACTGCGCATGCGCTGAAAAAGCACAAGTGTCGTCTGTGTGGCAGTGTGTAGCAGCTGCATGCCTCGCCAAGGCAAAGTGCTAATTTGAACATGATTGTTGTGGACGTGTCAGTTGCTTCTGCAGAAGTTGGATGTTGACAACATCGAATTTTGTTGACTGGACCTGGTCCACTGGCAGGTGCCCAACCTCCCATGCGTACAAGCATGTCAGTGTGTGCATGATTATGTTGGAGTACGTGTTCTGGTAGCAGTGACCTTTGCCCGCTAGCAGCTGCCACTGCGTATAAGACCCACAACATCGTTCATTTAGTGGAATGATTGCGTGTGCTAGTAAGTACTGGCACAGCAGCATTTAAGCGCCCCAATCTATGCTTGCCCCGGGATCACCGACGAAGGCGGCATGTGCTGCAACATGCCCCCATTTTGCAAGCTGCAGCGGCTGCTGGGTCACATGCCACTGATAGCCACCGTGCCGCCCGTTTGCAGGAACTTCTGGAGGTGTCATATATGGTCGGACAGGAGCAACTATAAATGTGGTGGATACACACATGCATACGTCCACATCTGTGTCTGGAGGGGCTATTGCTGTTGACGGAAACCTTACATGTACCTCAAGCAGCTTCTTCAACAGCTCAGGTGACACTCAGGCTGAAATGCAGAAAGGTTTTGAGTGCAGGCAAATCAGCAATAAAACTTGCAGCAGGGGTGTAGCATGCGGGCTGCTTGGCCGGTCGTGCTTGTGTAGTTGAGCACATGTCATGTGCACAGGGCTTTTCTGCGGGCGCCCTAAGGGGTCCGCGTTTATTACAGTTTTCTATCGCTTGTCGTACGTTGTGACGGGTCATAGCGTACAAACATGCATGACACAACCGGTTTTTCAAGTATACGGCTATATGTATGCTTCTGAATTAGTACACATGTACAACGGAATCGTGAGTACCAGGTGCCAGACATAAGTGTGATACAGTATTCATGCACACAGTTACCTCGAAGTACAATATACCTTGGGAAAAGACTTCAAAATACGACGCGCAGCGTGTCACAATTTTCGGGTGCACAAGTACCACCGTGCTATTTTTTTCCTGCATAGCACCAAGTCCTTTAAATTACGGTACATGTTAAACTAAATAAACAATTAAATATCATACCTACTTCGGAAGTATATGGTAAATCTTTTAGGTACCATCAAGCAATATTCACCAACTATGTGACGAACTTGGCGTATGACGCGTCAGACTCTGTAAAATACCAATCTGCAGTATACTACTTCGCATGTACCATAGCATGGAGCAGATGGACCTTTAGGTACAGCACAGCATCACATGCAACCCTGGTTGTGTGCAGCAGTCACATGTCAATGGTAACCATTATGGTTGCAATGCGCGTGTCGATGAATTCAGAAATAGTTGTTAGTATAGTTGTCGTTGCCACTACATTTTGATGTCTGCAACCATTGTAAGGAAATGGCTTTTTAATTAAATGTCATTGAGCTGTGTGACATCACATACATTGCGGCACGCAACTGCGTGCCACCATGCCATCACAATGACGACCATGATGGTGCCTGAGACTCTTAAGTTATCCGCCCCCTGCTTGCACATGCACCCATGTCTGCCCGTCCCCTTCACACACCATACCCAGCCAGTGACACCGGTGGAACAATTTTTGGAGGGGTGCTGTCCAATGTCTCTCTGCACAATGTGACCATAGACCATTCCAATGCGCTGTCAGCTGGCGGTGCCATATTAGTGTGGAACCAGCTGACGATGCATCAGTGTACCGTCAGCGACAGTTCAGGTACGTCATCTAGTACATGTACTGGCGCCAAGTGCACATGCAGCCAGTTCGGCTGCGAAGGTGCCATTGGCGTTTGAGACCCTGAATCAGCGGTTCGAACGTTGCCAAGCTGCACCAGCGTGATTTGCCTTACGCTGCACCCTGGCATCTTGAAGATGTGCCATCAATTTGGAAAGCACAGCTGCTTCAGACTGCCATCGATATGGTTATCAGCATGGCCGGCGTGTAGCAAGTCTGGTACCATGATGGTCAGCTACAAAAGCAGCATCGACACATTACTAGTAGTAATACGCTATCACAGCGACTGCCACCTCCTATCATGACTTCTATTGACAAGCTTGCTTCTTGCTGCTGTGCTGGCACTAGCAGCGCCTTCGCAGGGTGGGTGTGTTTATGGAGCCTTCGGCTCTGATTTGGTGCTCAGGGACTCACACTTCTCTCGCTGCGGGGCGGCAACTGGTGGAGCAATGGCTGCCGCGGGCAACTTGGCCTGTGAAACATGCACTTTTTTGGACAACTCGGCAGGTGCGGTTTGTGAACTGTTACAGTAACTTAGTAATACATGATGCATGTAATTTACGATTTAGCATTATTGAAGTAGCGCTGTGTTGCAGAAAGATTTGGTATGCACTACAGTAACTGCAGTACAGTAACTACAGTAGCATACTTTAAGTTGGTCAGTCTGCGGCTTCTGCTATCACATATTATAGGGCTGCATGTACCGTTTTGTGACATGTTTGAGGTCATTGGCATCGAACCTTCAAGTGGTTGTGCTGCACACGGCCTTTTCGGCACAACCTGCAGCTGTTTTACTTTGCCGTAATGCGTTGTCATTGGGTGTCCCCGCACTGCAATCACCCTTGCGCCTTGATATGCTGTGTATGTTGTCCTTCCGCGCCACCAGCTGACATAGGTGGTGCACTCTCCATCACTGGCACCAGCAAGCAGGGCGTTCGGCAGTTGACACTGGCCGACTCTACTTTCACACACAATAGTGCTACCAGAGCCGCAGGCGCGGTGCACCTAGGGTCAGCTGTGCTCGCCAGTTTTGACAACTGTGATTTCACGGAGAATTCTGCCAGTATTGGCGGCGCCATCCTGCTCCAGCGTGACCTGGCAGGTGACGTGGCAACAACAAGCTGCGAGTTTCGCAACAACTATGCCAGCAGTGGCGCAGGTGGGGCCATTGTGCAGGAAGGGGAACAGCTTCAAATGCACGTTGACCGGGACACCCACTTCAGCGGCAACTCAGCAACATGCTGCTATGCTGTACAGGAGACCCCTGGCTCCTGGTGGTCGTGCCTGGACGTGTCCACCGCGTACAACACAGTCAAGTGAGTGCGGACCCAGTCTGACAGCCACGTGCACAATGCAGTATGCAGCAGCTGTGCCTTGAAGTTTTCTGGACTATGACATCGCGCGGCCAGGCTGAGACTGTGACAGTCACTGCGTAACTGCTGTCAGGTGCACCATGCCACCTGAGCACGTGTTTTTTACAAGTTAACTTCAGCGCCCAGATCATGATGACTGATCACAATTGCACTTCGTGGATGCTGGCTGCCGCACTAGCCTGGCACAGTGACTGCTCTCTTTCGACAGCAAATTGTACCTACTTGCCAGTCATGTCTCAATCATGAACTACTGCTAGCCTGACAATGTGGTTGGCCATGGGCACCAAATATCCCTGAGCACTTGGTAATTGCTTGTACATAACCACAGACATGTGTGCCTGTGCAGGCCATGCTGTGGTGAGGGCTTCTACATTGGCAACTCGACCTTCAACACCACAGACCTCACCTGCAAAGCCTGCGACCCAGAGACAATGGTTTGCACTGACCAACATTTGGGCACAAGTGTGGCGACATTGGCATTAGCACCTGGCTTCTGGCGGGAGAATGTCGAACAGGAGGAGCTGAGGGCTTGCTGGAATCCGGCCGCCTGTGAAGGAGGCACAGTAAGCGACGACCAGCATGTGGATAGCTACTGTGCCGAGGGGTACACAGGACCATGTGAGCACTCTGTCGCGCCATATGCCGTAGTCGTAAGCAACAGCTGGATGTGATTCAGTGAACCACACATTATCGACACACATTGTCATACAGTACCTCAATGCCCGGTGCGTTAAGGCACAAATTTTTGGCTACCTAATGCCATTCGAAAGAGGTACTGCAGTATAATATAACTTTCAAAGTTTGCACTTTTAGCTGCAGGGTGACGTACGCCAAAAAAAAAAAAAGATGTACACTGCAACACCGTGACTGTTTGGTCAGCACAGTCTAGAGGCAGGTTTCGCTACAGTAACAGTGATTGTATGCTGACCATGCTTGAAGTAAGGTTTCGAGTGTGCCAAGCAAAAAATAAATTGTACAGAACAAGAAAATTTGCAGTGCACACGCGCGTTCATCAGCGGCATGGGGTGCCACTGGGTGGGGGGGGGCAACTTGCAGGCTACAGACCACGCACGTACCAAGGCCGCTGCTGCAAGTCCTAGAGCAGGTCAGCGCGTCCCTTTTGAAAAAAGTCTTAAGCAACAAGGATGCCAAGCAAACAGCCGCACCACTGGCACCGCTGCTCCAACTCTCATCATCTGCTACCGACAGTGGCGGCACCAGTGGCAGGGGCCTCTGCGAAACTCGATGGCGAATTGGATGTGGAGGTGATGCACCGGCCTGGCCCACTGGCAGGCGATGCCAGCTGCCCACTGGGCAGACTCGAAAGGCGAACCAGCTCAGCGTGGAGGCACCGCTGCGGGTTTATGGTTTTTGCAATCAATACCGTAGTATTTTAAAGGAGGGGGCGCTTGCCTTTTCAGTAAGCGGGCCACTTAATAAGAACTTCAAGGAAGTACTTCTGAAGTACAGTGTAGTAGGCAGGGTTATTTTTAAACTTACCAAAAAAAAATTTGTTGACCCCAGGCAATTACTTCAGGAATGCACGGTACCTCATACTACGTAGCACCGGTATAATACTTGAAGTACTTATTTACTGAATGTGTGCCAATGGCATACTGTAAACTCCTAAAAGTACTTCGAGTATTACCGAACACGTTCTACCCATTTAGGGACTGCCAGTGCGGCACTGAGCGACTAGCAGCTACATCAGATGAAGCCCAGAGGTATTGTTGTGAGCTGCCGGCGGCTTAGCCGCCCGGCTCGGCTCAAGCCGCCAAGCCGCCAAGCCGAGCCCGAGGCAGGGCAGCTTGACGGCTTCAGTTTTTTCTGCTGAACACGACCTGCAGCAGCAGCTGAGCTCCTGCGAGCACCTGCGATGGGCAGCCAGTGCCCTCTGCTGGCCACAAACACGTGCCCCTCCTCCTCAGTACCGTTTACTCCCAGTTAACTAGTTTCGACAAGGTCACCGTGGTGGGCTGCTCAGCAGTGCTGTGCAGCTGCGTGAGAACACACCGCAGGTGTGCTGAGCACTAGCTCCCGTGCAGCAGGCGAAGCCGGTCAAGCCGGCGAAGCCGGTCCCGATCCCCGTACCGCAAGCCGTGAGCCGCCAACAGAGGGCAGCTCACAACACCCCTTACACAGGTTTGCCACGTTTACTGGACCAAAGCGCACCAGCTTAAAGCGCTTTGAGGCTTCAGGCAGCGCCTAGACGCTAAGATTCCGTGCCACTTGGTTTGACCACCCAGGCAGCTAGCTGCCGTACCTTGAAGTTACCTGTGTGTATGCGCAGTGTGCATGGCAAAGGGCCCTGTAAACCGCTGCTCCCGCCAGCAAATGTGCTCAACAGCACGAGTGCTCTCCATGCCACTGCCACTGCTGAGCAGGGCACGGGCCTGGACGCGCTGTACAGGGACATCACAACGCTCCACGCCAAGGCGTACCCCGCGCACTCCAACGCCGTGCCGCTGCTGGACAACTATGGCATGTTCCACTACCGCGACGGCGGCGAGGCGCACCTCAACAACCCCGAGACCATGGTCTACCTGCAGGTGGGTGTTGGCACCCTCACATGTACAGAGTATAGGATTCATGTATGCGAGTTATGGAGTGCATGTGAAGCGTGCCCAACTGATTTCTGCCCAAGGCGGCGCTCGAAGCCCCATTGTCCAAATGGTACCTTCACGTCAGTTTTATGCCAAATGGATAATTAGTTCATTCAAGCATTGGGGATTTTTACAGTACCCCTGCAAACAGGAGGCCACGCGTGCCGTGTGGGAGCATGTCGGCAGATCAGTGCCTGGAAGGCATCATGCGCGTGTGTGCACCAACACTTGCTGACTCGTGCTTGCATTGTGCTTGTGTACATGTTTACAGCCATGCGACGGCTGGCGCGCGCGCCTCGCGCCTGATGCCGCCGCCCCAGCGACACAACACGCCATCGCCAGCGCACTTTGCGTTCTTCAATCTACCGAACCACCTCCCACCGCACACCCCCTCCCTCCCCCCCCCCCTCCTCCGCACAGATGGCCGCGCGCAACAACTCGCGCGAGGCGTACAAGCAGTACTCGGCGGCGGTGACCAAGGCCAACGAGCGCGTGACGCTCCGCGGCCTGCTGCGCTTTAAGTCGGAGCCGTCGGCGTCCGTCCCCCTGGACGAGGTGGAGCCTGCGACGCAGATCATGAAGCGTTTCTGCACGGGCGCCATGTCGCTGGGCAGCATATCGCGCGAGACGCACGAGACGCTGGCGATCGCGGTGAACACGATCGGCGGGCGGTCGAACACGGGGGAGGGGGGGGAGGACCCGGAGCGGTTCACGGACAAGCGGCGCTCCGCCATCAAGCAGGTGAGGGGGCCGCGGCTGCGTGCGCGGTGCGGTGCCGCTGCCGCTGAAGATGATACGTGTGCTGTTTTGTCATAGATTGGTTGCACAAGCAACATGTGTACGACGTAGTACTTTGAAGTATGCCATTGGGGCTTGGCATTGAGGGCTACGGCCGTGGAGTGTTGGTGCTTGGGTATTGAGGCCAGATGCGGCTGTGGGCACACGCGCAGGCATGTTAGTGAGACCTGGTGAGTGGTTGGCGAGAGTTGAACAGGCACGTGACGCTCTGCCATCAATCAGGTGAAGACTGCGCCTCTGTGCGCGGCACGGCGTTGCGAGAACAATGTCCCGGGCTGATATGTACTAACTGTACATGCTTTGGTGTACGTACACATTGTAGTGTAGCATGTGTGTACGTGGCAGCAGTGTCGGGGCCCGCTGTGGTTTGCACCAATCACCACCAGCAAGCGGCACGAAACGCAGCTGGCAACGGGTGCACGGCACTGATGGCAGGGGAGCCAACCGGGGCCAAGCGAGTGCACGGTGCGTGCCTGCCTGGTTGTCCTTGAGGCGGTGGCAGATGGGCCCCTTATCGAGGGATTTTGCTCTGTAGCTTCCTGCTTTGCTTGGCACTCGCCTGTCCTTGAACAGTAGCAGGGCGCCCCTGATGCCCCTGGGGCCGGCGGTTGCGGCGGTGGCGGTGGCGCTGCTGGCCGGGGGGGTGCGGGGGTGGTTGTGGAAGGTGATGCGTGAGGCGGTGTCAGGTGCACACGCCTGGTCTGGTTGCCGAAGAGGCGCAAGAGGATGAGGGCTGCGCCCCAGCCAACCTCAGCGGCAAGCATGCTGTATGTTGTGGAAGGTGATGCGTGAGGCGGTGTCAGGTGCACACGCCTGGTCTGGTTGCCGAAGAGGAGCAAGAGGATGAGGGCTGCGCCCCAGCCAACCTCAGCGGCAAGCATGATGATACAGCATGCTTGCTACCGAGGCTGGCGTGAGCGTGCCCCTCATTGTCTTGCTCCTCGTCAGCAACCAGACCAGGCGTGTGCACCAAACAACGCCCACGCATCACCTGCCACTACCACTGCACGACCCGCCAGCCAGTAGCACCACTGTCAGCGCGTCCGCCGGTGCCAGGGGCATCAGGGGCGCCCTCTAAGGACGGGTGGGTGCCAAGCAGGGTGCTGCAGAGCCGAATCGCTCTACTAGGGGCCCTTCTGCCACTGCCCCAGAGCCGGCACCAGCGGGCATGCGCGCACCTTCCGCTTGCTCGTCCTCAGCTTGGCTTTGTCGTCATCGCTGTTGACAGCTGCCTGCTGCGTTTTGCCGTGGCGCGCGCTGTAGTGAGCTGCTGCCGGTAAGGGTGTGCGCGGAGAACGGGGGTGAGGGCAGGGCACCTGCTGTGTGCCATGGCAGCTGCTCATGATCGAACTCGGAAGTTCTGCGCCGGCTCACATGCGCTTTCAGTCAACAGGATACTGGAGCGAGGTGCATGTTGAGGCATGATCATCTTTTTTTTAGTGGGATTGGTTTCCACCGACCTGACTTGTGAATTTTTGTGCTGAGCTGCTGTTCAAGCACGTGTTTTGTGAAGCTGTTGTTTACAACATGACTGGCGCACTCCGCAGATGGCATGCATTTAACATGGAGACAGGTCCACGGACACTGATCACTCCACCCTAATCAGATGGGCGGTGGTTGGTGGCTCTGGTTGTCAGGATGTTTTGAGGGGGCTGCATTGCTGCGCACATGTGAAGCTGTTGTCGCTGCAGCCTTTTTGGGTTCATATCACACCTGCGTGCTGGTGTAGTGCGGGAGCTAGGTGTGGCGGGGGGTGGACATGGTGCATGCTCGCCGCGGCCAAGCAGTTTTTGCGGCACAAACAACTGCAACTCATGGAGGAATCAAGGGGGTGGACAAGGACACGTCTTGTCGCTTAGGTATCCTTGAGACCATGTTATGGTGGGCACCAGTGCTGGGAGGTGGCTTGGCCGTTTATTGCCTTGCAAGTGCAACACAAATCAGTAGTCGATTCTCCCCAGCACCTTTTATCATGTACTTCTAGTGTTTTCTTCTGAAGTACTCGTAGTTTATCACTTGCGCAGCTTCTTGAACTTGTGCGGTTACAATGACTGCACATGACATCTGCACCGCCGCTTGGCGCAAAGTGCCTGCCATGGGTGCACAGAAGTTGCTTACAGTGCTCAGAGTTCATGAGCTGTGGCTGATGCTGCAAGCACCTAAACCTACCAGAAAATTATCACCGACCGCTCTCAGGCCACAAACATGCAGGCGCCATATCGGCCCACGGACCAACCACCAAAACTCTCCCTTGATGCGCCGGCTCCCTACACTTGCACGGCGGTAACCACCGATGTGCGACCGACACACACGACACTGCTTCGCCACCCGCCTGCTCTCTCGCTGCGGCGACACACTTCAAAAACTGTCTCATCTGTGTAAGTGCCGCATGTTGTAACTGACAGGTTTTGTAACGGCTATTTCCGAAACCGCCGTGCGCGTTTGCCCAACTGCTCCCACGCGCGCAGGTGGCGAGCGGGCGCTTCGGCGTGACATCCCACTACCTGGCCAACTCGGACCAGATCCAGATCAAGATGGCGCAGGGCGCCAAGCCCGGCGAGGGCGGCGAGCTCCCCGGCAACAAGGTGACGCGCTACATTGCCAAGAACCGCCACACGACCCCCGGCGTGGGCCTCATCTCGCCCCCCCCCCACCACGACATCTACTCCATCGAGGACCTTGCGCAGCTCATCCACGATCTCAAGAATGCCAACCCCAAGGGAGAGGTGTCGGTGAAGCTGGTGTCGGAGGTGGGCGTCGGTGTCGTGGCCGCCGGCGTTGCCAAGGCCAAGGCGGACCACATCACCGTGTCGGGGCACGACGGAGGCACAGGCGCGGCCGTGTGGACGGCTATCAAGGGCGCGGGGCTGCCGTGGGAGCTGGGCGTGGCGGAGGCGCAGCAGACACTGGTGCTGAACGACCTGCGCTCGCGCGTGCGGCTGCAGACGGATGGGCAGATCAAGAACGGCCGCGACATTGTGAGTCACCGCCTAGGGGCCCTGCTTGCGCTGAGTGCTGCTGTATGCTGGTGCTGGGTGCGCAGTGCTGCCGCACTTGGGTATCATGTGCGAAGCAGCGTCTGCCGAAGCTAGTTCGCGCACACTTTGTTGGGGCAGAGTCGCTTTGAACGTGCACGTTCGCGCACGCAGCGGGCTGTGGCTTGCTGGGCGCGGACTGCTGCCTGTGTGCTTGTGCTGCCTGCTCGCACCTACCGCCAACCCACGACAACTCGCCACATCTTACCCATGAGCCTCTCACCACTTGCGCTGCTCCTCCCTTCGTTGCGCAAAAAAAAAATGCCGTGTCATCGCGCCACCACAGGCCATTGCTGCGCTGCTCGGCGCTGAGGAGTTCGCCTTCTCCACGGCGCCGCTCATTGCCATGGGCTGCGTCATGATGCGCAAGTGCCACCTCAACACCTGCCCTGTCGGTGTGGCCACCCAGGTGAGCGCAGTGTGTGTGCGACACCCGCCCTGGCGCCACCAACAGCGGGGGATTCCCACCCGTAAAAGCAGATGACCTGGCTACCGTGGTGTCTGCTTCTTGGCATTTGGTATTCAAGAATAGTTACCCCCAGGGTGGCAGTTGCGGACTGCTTGTCGTCCTGGTGCTGCGGTGCGGATTGGCAGTGGATGCTCGCCACAAAGTGCATCACCCGCGCTGCTGCTTGACACGTCACGGCATCGGTGGACGTGTGCGAGCAGCACACAGGTCGGCGTACCGCAGGACAGCCGAGCAGGGCGCCCGTAACAGCAATGCCACGCAAAGACACAAGTCCAAAACGCAGCGCAAGTGGAGGCACGGCACCGCCACCCGTCTGACACGTGCGCATGCCTGAGCTTACTCACTGTGTTAGTGCGTGACTGACAACCATGCCATGCGTGGTGTGTTTTGACTATGCTTGTGCAGGACCCGGAGCTGCGGCGCAAGTTCACGGGCAAGCCCGAGCACGTGGTCAACTACTTCTACCTCATGGCTGAGGAGCTCCGCAACATCATGGTGCGCACCTCACAACACGCGTAGTTTTCCTTGCTACTTCTCGCAGTGCCATCGACTGTGCTGTTGCTTGTGACCAGGCGAACACGTGCTGTTGCTGCGCACTGTGGTGGGCGCCGCGCGGTAGTCAGCGCTCGTGCACCCGCCCCCTGTCTCTCACTGGCTGTTGTGTGTGGTGCATGGCAGGTGCAATTCCTGCGGCATGAGTGCTTCAGCAGCCGTGTCCCCACATGCTGGCATGCCATCTCCAAGCCCTTCTGATTCAATTTCTGGAAAGCTTTGCCGAGCAGCGCGCACCAAGCAGCACCCGCGCCTCGCGCGCCGTGCATTAGTAACCCCGCTGCTTATACTTCAAGTACTACGTAGCAATACATTGCCATTGTGATTCCGGGCGCTTTGGTCAAGTGCGGTCTGCGGTCGGGTGCGGGGTACAGAGTCCTGTCACCGACCGCGTGATTGCCCCTGTAATAGGGTTCGGGGCCGAGGCCGTTCAGCCGGTCGGCCTCGGCCTTGCTGTAACGCGTGTTAACCACCGCTCAGGCTGTCCCAGCTGAAGCTGCTGCCTGCTTACGGGCTCCCTGTGGCTTGACGCTGCCCCTGGCGCCATTTGAGGCTGGCCATGCATGCAGCGCGCTAGGTTCCTACTGTACAGGTAGTAGCAGCGGGTATCTGCCGTACGGTACACCCGTCCCGCCCCGGTTTGGGGCCTTAAAGCCGGTGTAGGCCGGTCCAGGCCGGGGCAAGCCGGTGCCTGTGCTGAGGCCAGTTTAGGCCGGCCAAGCCGAGCCGAAACGATCCTCCAGGCCGAGGCCGAGGCCGACGCACTCCGGCCCCGAACCCTATTTAAAGTACTTCTTGAAGTCTTTTCACAGCACGACAGCCTGCTCAGCGCAAAAGTACTGGGTCTGTGCCCAGCCTCATCGTCACATCACCACAGACTGCTCACCTACCACACACTGTACTGTGGCTCGCCATACCTCTCTCCACACACTATGCCAGACTCTGCTACACCAACTCCCTATCACAGCCACACTGTCTGCACCTGCTGCCACTGCCGGCCACCTGACCTGCCGCTACCACCTCCACCCCCCCGCCCGCCCCCGGCGCGCCCGCGCAGGCTGCAGTCACTGGACGTCTCCAGCAACCGCCTCGTGTCGCTGCAGGGGCACCTGCACGGCTGCCCCGCCCTACAGCAGCTCAAGGCGTGCGACAACCAGCTGCACGACATGGGCGGGCTGCGCGGCCTCAAGGAGCTGCACACGCTGTGGCTGTGCCGCAACCGGCTGCACGCCATCACGGCAGAGGCAAGCGCGGCGGGGGGGGCGGGGGGTTGTGCATTGCATGGCGTGCATGTGCCAAACTGGCAGCCACATGAAGACATGTACCAGTAGTACAATGGTTGCGCTAAGCACCAAGCGGCGTCCAGTGCACGGAAGCTGCGATGGCGTGCTGCCGCACTGCGCCCGCTACAGCTGGTGCTGCCGCTGCTGCTGCTCAGAGCGACCCATGCTGACCAGGCACGCCTGCACGCCCGCCCCCGCCACCGCCGCCGCCGCCGCTGCCGCCGCCGCGCGCTGCAGGAGCTGTGGGACCAGGGCGGGTGCCTGCGCGAGCTTAACCTGGCGGACAACGGCGTTGCCAGCTTTGCCTCGCTGCAGGCGGCGCGCTCGCTCGCGGCGCTGCGCGCCCTCACGCTGCGCGACCCGCACTACGGCGACAACCCCGTGTGCGCGCTGCCGCACTACGAGGTGCGCCGCAGCTGACGCTTTTTGGACAGGGGCGGGGGAGGGGTGTTAACTATACTGTGCACGCACAAACATGTGTTCACAAAGTCAGAATTCTGGTCCCATGGACACATGGCGGCGTGGCGGCGCAGGACCGGCCTGGCACACGCTGCGCAGCGTGGCATGAGTGTCCGGCACTTGGCTATGACAGCGCGGCGGTCTGTGCTGCGTTTGGGCAGCGGCTGGCGCGCTTGTTGCAGGCTGCGGCGAGTGTGTGGAGAGGCGCACTGTTTACACAGCGGCACCGCTGCCTCTACCGCCTGCCTTGCTGCCCTACGCCGCCAGACAGCCAGCATTTGCGCACACACACATGCGCCGCCACCACTGCCGCCATGCGCTTAAATGCTCGCTGCCCCTCCCCCCTTCCCGGCGTGCCGCTTGTGCAGACGTACGCGGTTGGCCACCTGGCGCAGCTGGAGTGGCTCGACGGCATGGCGGTGTGGCCGCACGCGCGCGCGCACGCGGCGGCCGTGCTGGAGAAGAAGCGCATGTTCTACGGCATGCGCATGCGCCTGTGCGGGCGCGTGGGGCGCCAGGCGCTGGCGGAGGGCGCGGCGCACGCGGCGGCGGCGCGCGGTCCCCTGGACGCGG
>JAULBY010022308.1:0-18225 GCA_032358315.1 Ophiocytium majus | reverse complement strand
TGACGCAGCAGCAGGACAAGCCTCTGGCAGGGCCGCAAAGTACCGTGAGCAGGCGCGCAGGCGAGACCACTCCATGTATCTCACCTGAAAAGGCAAGAAGTAGACGAGGGGCAGCAGAGGGGGTGAATGTGTGCTGAGCTCGCCCGAGGGCATGCGCATGCGAAGCAGCAGCAGCCAAGTATAAAGTGCCAACATCTCAGCCACACCAATGTTGCCCTCTGTTGCCAGTCAGCAGCAGCAGCAGCACAGCAATGCGATGCACATGTGTTTGCATTTAAATGCAAACAGCCTCACAGCGCTCTGCGGAGTGCACGTCAAAGCAGTCCAGCGAGCAAGACTGTACAGCATCAGCAAGCGACACACAATGTCCTCGACTGCGCCACCAACGGCAGCAACAGGCGACAGCAGCACCAGCAGCAAAGCCAGCGACAAAAAATTGCAACGTTGGCAACAAACAATGTTTAGCAGCCGCAGCGACAGTAGCAGCAGCAGCAGGCAGGAGCAATAGCAGCAGCAGCAGCAGCAACAGTGGCGGCACACCACTGTGGCCGCCAGCAGCGTTTCCTTCAGGCGCGCCCTACAGGCGCGCAGCAGCAGATGCCAACACAAGCTGAGTCCGACAACAGAAGCAGTGCTCACTGCGACGCAGCCCTGGCTGGTGCAGGGCTGCTGCGGTCCGAAAATGCCGATTCTGCAGCGTGTGGATTGATCAGGATCGGCACTTCCCGGGACTTTGCGTGCCCTAGTGCAGATCGACTACGAACCAGTCGTTCAAGATTTTCAAGCTCGGGCGCTCCTGATGTCGCGATTTAGTTTCAGCTGTTTGTTCCCTTGCCAATGGTTTTAATGCACTACTAGTTTATACTTTGAAGTGTTCCAAGCTGGTGGACACTGTTCTGCTGCGAGATCAGTGTGATACACGGTACGATTGCCAGCCATGGACCCCGCACTGCACCAAGGCATGTTATACGGCCCCACATTAACTTGCCAGTGCCTCGGACACAATGTTTCATGCCAAAATACGCACGCAGGGCACACCCGATGACTGGGTGCCACGGCACCCCGACCTCATTCGCCTCACCGGGCGTCACCCCTTCAACGTGGAAGCGCCTGTCGACAAGGTGCTGGAGGCAGGGTTTGTCACGCCCACCGCGCTGCACTACGTGCGCAACCATGGCGCTGTGCCCAAGCTTGATGGTGCCATGCACGCGGTGCAGGTGCGTGCCACGCCTGGGGTTGACTCTGCGTACCTGTGAAGTTTGCCTCGAAGGCGCCGTTGTTACCGATTGGGTACTTGGGCGGCATGCTGTCACCGTGAGTGCTGGTCGAACCCTGCATCCGTGGAACTGATAAATCTCAGACCGTCTGTGTGATACAGTACCCCTGTGGAGCTGCTGTGGCAGGCTTTAAGTTGACCAGCCCTTGCCCCTTGGAGTAGTGTCTCGGGTCGAGTTTCCAGACTGGGCAGACCCTAGCTGGCCCCTCATGATGATCATAGGCCCTTCACTAATGGCATACATTTTGCAGCACCGTAGAAGAGCCCAATAGCTCGCTTGTGGAAGTGGCACATGCGCAATCAAGGCCAGCTTGTGTATGACTGCAGTGGTGCGTCATGTAGTGCACGGGCACCATGTTTGCACCTCAATAGCACCTGTTTGGTGCGACCTTCACACCTGTGCCCATGGTATTTTTTAAAAGTCACTGCATCCACGAGTCCCAGAAGGAGCTACAATCGTGGCACTCTGCACATGTAGTACGGGTGGCGCCAGTGGGGTCCCCGCCTGAGCAACGTCTATTGACCAATGCCTGCTGCTGAGCACTTGCTGCTGCTGCGCCCTGCTGCGGCTGCTGAGCAATTGTCGCTGCTGTCAAGCGTTGCTGCTGCAACCCACTGGCTACTCCTGAGCACTCCTCTCACTGAACGTGACCCGCTGCTGAGCAGGTGAGCGGGTGCGTCGCGCGTCCCCAGCTGCTCACCTTGGCCTGGCTGCGCAGCGGCGCCCTCCCGGAGGTCACCCTGCCTGTGACCCTCGTCTGTGCCGGCAACCGCCGCAAGGAGCAGAACGCCGTGCGCCAGGGGCTGGGCTTTTCCTGGGGCCCCGGTGCGCTGAGCACCGCCCTCTGGACGGGCGTGTGGCTGCGTGACGTGCTGGCACACGCAGGCATCCTGTCACACGCCGAGGGGGCAAGGCACGTGTGGATGACGGGCGCGGACAATCTCCCAAATGGGCGCTACGGCACGTCGATTCGGCGCGAGGTGGCCATGGACGCCGCGGCAGACGTGCTGCTGACGTACCAGATGAACGGGGAGGCGCTCACGCCGGACCACGGGTACCCGCTCCGAGTGATTATACCTGGGTGAGGAGTTGGCGTTGTGGTGACAGGGGCTGCCTGGCAGCAGCATGCCCTTGCGGGCAGCACCAACCGCGGCCACAGCAGAGCAGTGCCAGGGATGCGCCCAGCGGCGGTGGCGATGATGGCTGCGGCAGATGCAGCAGTGGCCGGTAGTGCTGATGGCACGCGGCAGCAGTAGCAGTGAGCCCGCATGACTGCCCAATGTGTTGCGGCTTTTGGTGGCGCATATTTGGTTAACACGGGCCTCTTGGGCGTGGTGGCAGCACTCTCTGACGGTGTTACCAACTTGAATGCGCGTCTGCCGTGCTGCCTCTGCCAGGTACATTGGCGGGCGCTCCATCAAATGGCTGAGCGACATTGTCGTGGCGGCTGAGGAGGCCGACTCGCACTACCACTATTTTGACAACCGCGTACTGCCATCTCATGTGAGTGTTTTCACGCCTTGTGTGTGCGCCTCGCACCTGTGTAGCACCCTAACTTGTAAAAGAGACGCAGGGTGCGAGGCGGTCTAGGGGGGGAGGAGGGGGCAAACTGAAGGAGTGTCTGTCAGTGGCGCCACTGTCTTTGCGACAGTGTAATACACTTGTCTGGTGTTGCATGCCGGCTGTGCAGGCAGTGGCGGCATTCTGCACTGATGGACTGCTGTTTTGCTACTGTTATGCTCAACACCACGCATGCGAAGACAGACCTCGAGCTTGACCAAGAGTGATCATGTATGCGTTCAAGTATTAATTGCATTGGTTTTCATGGTGCGCCATCAGAATAGCATTGCAAAAAATTGCCAACACTCGTTATACGTGCTTCATGCGCGCAGGTGGACGCGGAGCGCGCTCTCAAGGAGCGGTGGTGGTACCGCCCCCAGTACATCATCAACGAGCTCAACATCAACTCCGCTATTGTTCGACCCGCGCATGGCACCCTCCTACCGCTGAGCACACACTCCTGCGCCTTTCAGGGCTATGCATATGCGGGCGGGGGGATGCCGGTCTCACGCGTAGAGGTGACACTGGATGGGGGGGCGAACTGGGAGCTGGCAGAGGTGCGCCAGCCAGAGCGCCCGCGCGCCATGGGACGCCACTGGTGCTGGGTGTTCTGGGAGATCAGGGTGAGCACTGCTGTTGCTGCTGCTGCTGAGCATCGCTGCTGCTGAGCATTGCTGCTGCTGAGCACCGTCGCTGCAACTGCTGCTGCTGCCACCATGTGCCAGCTGAGCACCGCGGCAACTGTCACACAGTGTTTATGTGCCAACGGCCTGCTGCTGCTGCTGCACCAAGCACGATGCCACCACGACAGGTGCCGCACGGTGCGCCAGATACTTCGAATCCACCACCATGCCTCAGGCTCCCTCACCAAACTGCTGCCACTAACCACTGCCACTCTGCCCCCGACCACAGGTGGACACGGTCCGCCTGGCGAGCGCAAAGGAGGTGGCGGTGCGCGCATGGCAGGGGCACAACACACAGCCCAAGGACCTCACCTGGAACCTGCTAGGCATGATGAACAATGCCCACTATCGCGTGCGCGTGCACGTACGCCGTGACCCCACTGACGCCCTCGCGCTCTGTTTTGAGCACCCGGTGCAGCCGGGCCCCATGCCCGGTGGCTGGATGCTGCCGGTGGAACCAGACAGTGGTGCCAACGACGTTATAGTGCACGGAAGCGGCCCTGCAGCTGTGCCGCCGCCGCCGCCCTTTGGCACCAGCCGCATCACCAAGTCGCCGGTGCTGGCAGCCGTCAGGGTGGGCAGCAGTGGCCCTACACCTGCAGAGGCCAGGGCTGCAGCGGCGCCGCCAAGCAAGTTGGGGTCAGCCGTCACGGCAACAGCGGGTGGAAACCGCGACGGGATGGACACTGAGAGGAGGGGGGAGGGGGCAGCGGTGGTTGTGGCACCTGCAGAGCTGGCCCGGCACAACACGCCGGAAGACTGCTGGGTGGCGATAGAGTCGCGAGCCTACGATGTGACGGCATTCCTGGCGGAACATCCGGGGGGCGCAGAGAGCATCACGCTGTGCGCTGGAGGAAATGCCACTGAGGAGTTTAACGCGCTGCACTCAGACCTTGCACGTGCAATGCTAAGCAGGTGCGTGACACTGTCCGCCGGGCCGCTGAGGCGCCTTGACTGCCGGTGCCGGTGCTGCCGTGCCCAGCGCCAGGTGTAGCCCGCCATTGTGTGAACCATGCCTGTGACATACCGCATGCGTGCTCAAAAGCTGACGCATGCCATCCCCAAACTCAGCCACTGGCAGTTGCATGCCGCTGCACTCCGGGCTTGCAATGACGTAGCCATTAACATGGTGCGCGTGTGAACCGCCTCACCCTCTCCCCCAATGCCCAGGTTTTATGTCGGGGACATGGAGTGGCATGCTAGCACTGCTGCCGCTGCTGGCGCTGACTGCACGCCCAAGCTGAGCGCGCCATGGCAACAGCAGCGGCGGGCGATGCAGGGCCGGAAGCGGTAGGCGTGGTGCCCCCACCCCAGGCGCCAACTGTCCAAGCTTGCTCGCTCAGCTGATGCGTGCGTTTGGTGGCGATGCTGCGCACCAGGCAAGCACCTGCACCCATGGTGTGCGGCAGCGGCCGCCACTGCTACAGCTGCCAGTGCTGCTGAGGCATGCGGCTGCCGCCGTGGCTGGGCATGCACTGCCCCGGCACGCGCAGAACTGCTGCGGCCTGCGTGCATCGGTATGCCAAGTGCTGTGCATGCAACAGCCATAGCACTGCAAGCGCCTCAGTCGGCATGCCATGCCGCATGGCTGACACAGGCGCGAAGAGTGTCACCAGCTATTGGTGGCGGTACCGTGGCACTGGCATCAGCAGCGATGGCAGCGTAGTTGGTGGCGAGACTGCAGCTTACCACGCCCCTCCCATGGGCTAGCACACCCCAACTGATGGCAACCGGAAGGGGGCTTGTTGTACACCTAGGCAGCTGCTGTGCGGCTGCAGCTGCTTTTCGATCACACACACACATACAGAACAGCAGACAGTTATTGCCAGTGGCAGCTTGTGAAGCGCCAGTGTTTCTCTCGCCACTTCAGGGTGTCCGCGCAGGCAAGAAGCAGGACCTAAGACAAGAAATGAAATAGAACACTAATAAAAACCAAAACCTCAACCACATGAAACCAAAAAAATCTCTACACGGTTGCTAATCTGTGTGGGGGCTATGTGTGGGCAGCGTGGATTATGACCTCCACGTGCCCACAGACTGCTGAGCCCTGGCAAGCACATGGACGCGTGTCGGCTGTTGCTTTGTGCGCGGCCTTGGCTTGCATAGTGGCTATAGCTGCCCGTTGCACCGTGGCTGCAGCAGTACAGGCATTGTTTTTTAGGAGCCACCAATGTCTGCAGCTGTAGCTGTATACTATAGGCTTTAGGGCCACTGGGACTAAACTAGAGGAGATATGGCAGTTGTATATGTGCGCGTACTGCATCGAAGTTGTGCGGTACTGCGCCGTTCGTGCGCACTGCCGGTCGCTGCCACCTAGTAGGCGAGCCAAAGCCGAACACGGTTAACACACGCCGCAGCGCGGCTCTAAACCTGTTGTTCACTCTGTGCTGGTTTCTGCTGTGTTGCAGTGCCCTTGCGATCGGGTGTGTTCCATGTGCAGCAAGCTACACCGATGAGCCTCCCACCGCGTGCGGTGCACCTGCAGGCCTGTGTGTGCCACAGTGTACTTGAATGAAGTGCAAAGTGGACAGCATGTTTATGTACCGGTATACTTCGAAGTACATGTAGTACGTACACATCAATATATGTTGTGGTATGTTTGCTGCTTTGATTTTGGGGGGGCATGATGGCGGTCAGCTGGCGTCTGCCCACCTAAAAGTTGAAGTTGAACTCTGAGTCCTTGGCACGTGCAGGCAAACACACACCACAAAAGCATCACAGACACCGCCGCAGTTGTGGTGGAATGGAACTGATGCATTGGCGGGCTTCAGACGCTTTGCTTGGAGGCAGCTCACATGTCAATGCTGGACATGAACATGGCTGAACATGAACTGCAACATGTTTGAACATTTGCCTGTCTGCCCGTGCAGCTGCATGCTTCGAAGTACGCAGCAAGCGCAAAAAGGGTGTGCCAAAAGCAGCGACTTGACCCCAGGTGCCATGGGCAACACTTTTGAAGGTTGTCTGGGGAAGCTGGCAGGGCGGACGCGGGGGGGCGGCGGCGCCATAAGTGCGCTTGCGCAGGTGCGCCGCCGGCCCAAACTGCCCGCAAACCACTGGCACGCCCCACCATAGAAAACAAGGGGTGAAGAGCAAGTGCACTCACATCCGCCGACTGCGGCACACATTGTGAAAAAGAGGGGAAAGACTGCCCAGGGACAGATACACGCGCACATCGTGGCAGTAGTGTCCCATGGCCACAACCGAATCTCAAGCAGAAGGCACTTGCCTCCACACACGGCTCAAGTGGTCTGCGTGTATGCGAGGCCAGGATGGGGGTAGGGGGGTGGGGGGCACTGCTTGGCTTGCTTGGCGCGTGCTGCCAACAGTTGGCTAGCTGCAGCTGTCGGCGGTGCGGGGGCGGCCGGCACTTGCGTGTCCGGTGCGGGTGCCCATCACTTGCTGTTACTGGCGGCGCGGGCAGCACTGTGATGGCACCCTCGGAGCGCTGCTGGACCCACCGCTGCTGCTGCCGAACAGCAGAACTCGGTGACAGTCTGGTCACCAGCCTAGGCGCACTGGCACAGTGCCAGCCACGAACTCACTACAGGCAGTAGGGGCAGGGGATATGGCAAAAGAGGAGGCAAGCGGCTGATGCGCTGCGGCATCAACATCCGCTGCAAAGCAAATGGATGGCACCGCCATGTGGCGGCGCCGGTGGCGGACACGACATGATGGGACGGGGGGCCCCTGGCGGGCTGGCGGTGCACGTGTGCACTTGGAACCAGGAGAGGGTGACCGAGAGTGTCAGCTGCTGCCGTATTTGCCGCCCCTGGGGCGGGGAGCTGAAGCAACGCCTGACAGTGCCACACTACACGGCGGCAGGTGCAAAAGGGATGTGTACAGGTGCTGGGTAGGTGTCGGAGCTCTGCTGGTGGTCACATGCCAGGGCTCAAGTGGCTGGTTTGGCAGCGGCAGCCGCGGCGCAACGCCCGGTGGGTCTGCGCAGAGGCTGCGGCCTCAGGTGCGAACTGCGCGCACCGCGCAGCTTGTCACGGATGGGTGTCCACACGGAAAGCCAGGCAACAGTCGTAGGCGTCACAACTGGCGCCTTTCACCTGCTGTTGCGACTGGGAGGCAGACCCTTGAAGGTGGATGGCATGGGCGCTTTGCCACATGGGGGCGGGAGTGCAGCAGGGCGCTGCTGCGGCAGCACTATCTCGCCGCCGCGTGGCACTTCTCGTGTACATGAGTGCTATGTGTGTGTAGAGAGGCTGTGCCCGCACGAGCTGTGCCCGGTGAGCGATCTATGCGCGAAGGTGTGCACCACCCTGTGGTGGCTGCTGGTGCGCGTGTGGCATTGCCTGCCATTGCCACTGTGACAGTGCTGCTGGCGGCCACTGGTGCCGCTGCTTGCAAGGAGCAGCAGCAGCGGCAGTAGCAGCAGCAGACGCGGCTGCAAGCAGCACCGCGCGTGCAGACCGAGCGCGCGCTCCCCATGGGAGCACTGCGTTCGGCACAGTGCACGTGCTACGCCGTTCACCGCTTGGCAGACGCAAGTGACACGCGTGCCGCCAGCGTACCTGCACCAGCCCGGGCCACGCAGCTTGTCGCCGGCAGGCTCGCTGGCAGGCGGTGTGTCTGCGGGTGCCACCAGTGGCGCGCACAGTTTCTCAGCAGGCTGCTTGCTTAGCAAGGTGCTCCACACTTGGTGCGGGGCCCAGGGAGCAGTGGGCGTCCCCGCCGCCGCCGTGCCCGCTGCCGGTGCTTTCGTACCCGCCGGCGGCGGCGCAGCATGGGCCATGCGGGCTGCCGCCTGGCTCTCTGTGCCAGTTGCGGTGGGGTACATGAGACAGTGGCAGACAGCAGGACAGGCGCCACCAACAACAGTGGCAGGGGCGGCAGCGGCAGTGCCAGCGGCGGCAGCAGCAGCAGCATGGAATGCGGGGTTGGTGAGGGGTTGATGGGGTTCGTGCAGCGCGTCGCGACGTGTGAGGGTGCAGCATGCACGGTTTCACAAGTGGGTTTAGAACAGCTGCCGCCGCACACTGCAGGCACTAGGGCACGGCCCGTCTTTCAATTGCAGACAGAGCGTTTAGTCGGGCACTGGGCGTGAAGGCGCTGTGCACTGCAGTTAGCAAGGCACCCCCCCCTCTGTGATGGAGTTCAAAGGGTGTCATAACACGCACGCATACACACGCACGCAACTCTTAGTGCTCAGTGCAAAGCACGCCTCTGGCAGCGGTTGCACGCACACGCACCTGCTGCAGCAGTGCTGGCACCGCGCCCCCCCCGCACCCACTGACACGGCCACGCTGGTGCCCCAAGCCGTCTCTTCGCCCGCAGGCGCACAGCCAGCCAGCGTTTGACTCTCGGCATCGCTGATGCCGCTGTCGCAGCCACTGCTGTAATCGTCTGCAACTGCGCCCTCATCGTCCTCGTCATCGTCATCGCTGCTGTGCCACGTGTGCACCATGGCGTGCTGCTGCTGGTCGTCGGCGGCGGCCGGCGGGGACCATGCTGCCCCCGCGACACCCGTGGCGGAGGGGGAGCACGGCAGCCACGGCAGTGACGAGTCGACTGCGAGACACGCAAGTGTGCCCATAACAGCAAGGTCCGCCCCCCGATGAGCACGGGCAGCGGCGGCCGAAGTGCACTTGACAGGCACGTTCGTGGCACATATGGGTGCTGCTGATGTGCTCAAATGCGTGGCTGTGTTTCAGGGGCTAATGCTAGCAGTGCGTCTGCGGCCCTTTCGGTTCGCATGGTTGCTAGGCATTCATGCCGAAACGCTGTGGACGCCATGCCGCGGATGGAAGTTTGATGCGTGCCGCCGCATTTAAACCCTGTACTTGCGACCATTGAGGATGCGAAATTGAGCTGACCAGTTCACGAGGCAGCAGGTGTAGCGGCGCCGCTTCCACTGGTGCACCTGTTCGGGTGCACATAGTGACACCCTCTGCCATCGCAGTGTAGCACAACGTGCTCACACGGCTAGCCGCCAGCACCTGCGTTTGGCAGTGGTCAGCAGTAGGTGCTGCGCTCACCATCACACAAGGAACGCCAGCACACCCTGTCGGAGCTGCTGTCCAGGGGGGCAGAGCCCATGGGGTAGCCGTAAGGGGTTGGTGAGCTGGTGCTTGTGGCAAGGTGTCCCACCAGCCAGTCCCTGCTTGGCAGCATCAGTGCATGTGCATGTGCAGGGATACAGGACATCAGACTCCACTCAAAGTGGTTGGGTGGCCAGCTGCTCAGCACACAGATGCACACATGCTGCATTTGACGCGCGCTTTCAAACCTGGCATAGCTTCCTACAGTCATTGAGTTCAACTTGGTGTTCCCACCATGGAAACTCGTGTCACAACAGGACTCCATGTTACACCTAGTCAAGGCATGCACCATTACTGTCTTAACATGCCCTGCGGCTGAAGACAATGGTTTACAACAACGACACAATGGGACTGATGGTATACCATTTAATCCCTAAGCAGCTCCCGTCCCAGGTTGTAACTGCTGTCGCATATCCGGCCGTGGAAAACCAGCTTTAACTCTGCTGAATAGGCGCAACATAGATCAGTTTGCAAATTGGACGTGAAGTTCGGCCTTACACAGCCCCTGTAGCACCTTGCCCCAAACTGAACTGGGAGGGGGTGGGGCGCTTGTAGGGCGTAGATGGATGGTACGTACATGCATGCATGTATACCCGCAAATTAAATACTTCAACTTGAAGTACCTGATAATCCCCTCCGCTTCGTCCAGGCCTTGCACACTCAGTGACTCTGTAACACAGGCGGGAGAGGGCACCCAGCAGCAGCACGGGGGGTCAGTGTCTCCTGTTGATGCTGTTGGTCACTGCACTGGCATGCAGCAGGTGCGGTTTGATGAGCTAAGGCACGCGAGCCGAAACAGGGCTCATGTGTTACAGCGTTCAAAGCGTGAAATTGGGTTGGTACAACATACCATGTATGACTATGCTGGAAGAGTGCCCACTACAGTGTAAATTGCGTACATGCATGTGCATATGCCTGTACATAGTCATGTCATGTTACACAGACGTACATACATCTTACGCACCACAGAAGTGCACATCACACAGCAACAGTGGCAACGTACCTACACAGAATTCACTGCCACTACACGTATACGCAAAGATGTGCAGTAGCTGCGACCAATCAATGACGGCCACCGATGCCACTGTGTAGACGCTTGTGGCGCGGCGAGTGCAACAACAGGTGCGCCTTTTTGCAAGAAAAGTGTGGCTCACCAAAAAGGGGCGAGTCGAACAGCACCGCCAATGGCAGGCGGAGCCCTGGGTCCATCTGCAGGCAGCTGGACAAAACCTCACACAGCAGTTGCGACCGCCGTCCCCATGGTATGAACCCCTGCGGGGAATAGACACAGGGGTGGCAGTCGGGTGGCGGTGGCAGCAGGCAGAGCTGGGCTACTGTGAGCTAGTGGTGCACCGCAACGACGCAGTGCTGCCACGGTACCTGGTTGCCTTGCAGTGGTACAGTGGCAGCTGAGATCTGAGCCCATGCTGTCACTTCAGACAGTGTCCCGTCGCGCAGCTGCCTAATCCCAGTGACACAACACTCAGTTGAAGGCACTCGCCGACAGTCAGTACTGCTGCTGTTGAACCATGTGAAAGATGAAATACTGAGAACCAGCAATTGCGGTGGTTAGGAAAAAACGTTAGCCTGCCGGCTGGTGGGCACAGTTTACCCCACATGCTGCCCCTACATCCGCCAGTGAGTGTCCATGAGGGCTAGGGATCATTCACCGCACATAATGAGAACAATGGTGTTGCAGGGGCAGGTGTTGCACGGAAAAGGGCACCCGTGCTAAGTGCGCCACGCCAGGATGTGCACTCGGACGCGGCACCAGCCATGCTGTTGCGCCGCCGCCGCCGCCGCAGCGGCAGTGACGGTAGCGCAATGAAATTGCGCAGCACCTCACCTGTATACACACCTCCTCCAGCAGCTGGCTCAGGTCCAGCTGGTTGGTGCACGCGGAGAATGGAAGCTGGCATTGAAGTTGAAGTTGACACAGCAGAGGTGACACACCAGGGGGAGAGGAGGTGGCAGCAGCAAGGTGAGTGCCTGGGACAGCTTGGTAGTGCAACGCCGCTTGGCCGATAGCACCAGCTGTCAGTGCCATGCCCGTTCTTTGTCTGCTGAGCACCATGCTGCCGCTGCCCCGGGCAAACTGGCTTGGCATTCGTGAGCAGGCAGCGAGCTGGTGAGGGCAGTCTCATCCACAATCAAGAGCACCATTTTGTGGCCAGTGGCACAACACACGCAGCATGCATGCCAAGTGCTGAGCTGACCACAACATGGCTGCTGCTGAGCAAAGCCTGCTGGTGGGTGAGCAGGCTGCAGCCATCGAGCAGCACGGCAGGCAGCGCCCACCTGGCCCATGGCGAGCTCCAGCATCACCAGCCCCAGGCTCCAGACGTCGGCGGCTGAGCCGTACTCATCGCCCCGTAGCCTCTCTGGTGACATGTAGCGGAAGGTGCCCACCTGCTCAGCGTAGCGGCAGCGCGGCGGCAGTGCAGTGGCAGTGCCGGGCATGGGCTCAATCCCAAATGGACACCTTCTAGGGGGCACGTGTAGACAGTAAACCAAGGCGGCGTGGGCTTGTGAGTACAAACACCAACTGACAACAGATACGCTCTACCCTAGCGTCTGTTGAGGGAACATAATACCCATCCTCTGCTGATCTGCATAGCCCCCATACCCGCCCCCACTGGGTGTGCTCAGTGTGCGGTCCCTGCAGAAATGTCTGTGTCTCAACTTCAACTGTTACTACAATAACTTCAAGTGTGCACACCTGTGTTTGGCGGCACTGCGTGGCGCAGTCACTACCATGAGCCATGCCATCGTGGCATTAGAGGCAGCGCAAGATTCAGTGCAGAATAACCTCGTGCCATGCGCAGCTTGCGTACTCTCAATGGCACCAAGTGCGTGTAGGTTGGGTACTGGCAGGAGCACGCTAGCCTGCCACCAGCGGCATGACGATGGCATGCCAGGAGCCTAACCCTACTTCACAAGCAATTGATGCATCATCAGTTTGATCACAGAGATAAAAGCCAGTGAGCACACTCACCACGGTGCTTGCTAGCTCGTCTCCCATCAGGTCTTTCGATATGCCAAAATCTGTAAGGCGCACCTGCATGTGCACGTCTCCACATAAAAGGCACCAGCCAGAAGGTATGTTAAATAGTTGTAAGCACGTGTGTGTGCGTCCGACGAGCTGCAGCACAGCAAACATGAGGTGTTGACAGATGCTGTCTGCTTGCCAAGCTGCTCCTGTGCGCGACATGCACACACATAATGCACAGGATACGTGTATGTGAACAACAACAACACATACTTGAAGCAGTGCAGAAAATATTTATGAAAGCGCACCTCGCCCTTGCTGCTGAGCAGCACATTGGAGGGCTTCACATCACGGTGCAGCTTGCCCTCATAATGCAGGTAGCTCAGCCCCCACAACACCTGCTCAGCAGCCGCGGCAAAGAGTGCGCACATGAAAACCATTCAATGTTAGTGACGATCACCTGTTCAACCTGTCCAACCCCACAGCACCTGCTCAGCAGCAGCGTCACAGCGTGTGCACATGAAAACCAGTCAAGCCTGATTGCTGCACCTGCTCAGCGCAGCATGCACACATGAAAATGAGTCCTTTTTTTAGCTAAGGCTACACGTACACAGAACCTGAACCTGCTCAGCAGCAGCAGTGGAACAGCAGTCCAAATGGGCACCACGCTCAACCAGATACAGTGAGGGTGGCGCACACACACAAGCGCACGTGTCACACAAAGTGCTTGCTCACGCTGAAGCAGCTGGCCAACTTTAACTTAAGGTGATGCCCACATGACTCCGTCGCTGTGGATGAATTGATACATACGGGTGTATACATACGTCGAAGTACTTCGAAGTATACTTGAAGTATGATCCATGTTTCTGCCGTCAGCTGCTGGCACCATATGCCAACCATGTCAGCCACTTGTGCGTGCGTGATGCCGTGTATACCTTCACGTGTGCAGCCATCACCTGTGCCCACCGCCTCTGCTGCCACAAGCAGGCAGCGCACATGCTTGCACACGGCGGCACCAACACCGCCGCCAAGACGACACCACCCCAAATCACCACAAACTGCACACACTTGCAGTGGCCGACTGTTTACCTGATAGAAAATGGCGGCAATGACGTCTTCGCGCAGCGGGGCCGCCTCCTGTAGCGTGCCCAGCAAGTCGTGAAGACTCCCCAGATCCATGTGTTCAAGCACCATGTGCACCTGCGCGGCAGTGGCGGCGGCCACAGCGGTGGCATCTTGTGAGTCACAATGCGGTGCGCTCGCCAGGCGGCTGCATATGTAGAGCGGGTCAGACGAGTACTCTACACCACATCAGAGCTTGTCATACAACAGCACAAGGCTGTTAGGTTTTGGGGCGACTCCCAATTTCTTGCTGCGTGTGAGGTCTACAAAGTTGTGGCACCACATGGGTTGCAACAGTGCTGGCGAGCTAGCACGCCACTGCCTCCACTGCAATAGCAGCAGCAACAGCAGCAGCGCCACCGCTCAGCAAAACTGTGTGCGTGTTTCCTCCCTCGTCGAAGGCACAACTGTGCGCGTACACCACACCTGCCTAGGTGCCCGCACCCAGTGCGCACCGTGCCGGATGCTGCCCAACACCACAGAAAACTGCGGCACAACAGTAGCCCAGGGGACTGCGGTTTCGGCTGCTGTCACGTGTGCTCAGCAGAAGAGGGCGCACCTTGCCACACCAGCAGCACAGGGGACTGTGGCTAAGGCTGCTGTCACGTGTGCTCAGCAGAAGAGTGCGCACCTTGCCACAACCGTAGCGCAGGGGGCTGTGGCTACAAGGCTGCTGTAACGTATGCTCAGCAAAAGAGTGCGCACCTTGCCCTCGCTGCGGAAGGCCCCATGGAAGCGCACCAGGCAGGGGCAGGCCGCCGTGCCCAGCGTGTTGAGCTCCTGCAGCAGCTGCCGCTCCTTGTGACGATCATACGCATTGAACACCTGCGCTCACAACACAGGTTGATGTTTGTGTCTTAGTTCAACTTCGAACTCTGTGCATCGGTGATGGCGGCTCTAGTACAACACTGTGAACACCTGTGTGCGTATGGGCACATATGGCGAGGCACGGCTGGGTGTTCGGAAGCCTATCCAGGCTGCTGAGACTGCGCAAGCAGCATGTGGTGCTGGCTTTTAGCGGCCACGGTAACAATACTTCGACTTCAAAAAAGAAGTTGAAGTAGGAACCAGGCGCTGCCGCTGCTGCTGCTGGTGCTGCTGCTCTGCGGCAGGCAACGGCTTTGTGTTAACCTGGCAGCTCCTGAGTGCAGGCACTCGCACATGCGCCAAAATGTGCAGATGACCACACCACACGATCACATGTGCACTCAGCATTGAAGTTGAACTGCATAGTTTGTCTGATGCAGGTCACCCAAGCAACTTCAAGTACAAGTTGAAGTACTTCATAGTAAAATTTGCAACGCCATGCAAACCGGCTGCCAGACCCACTGTTGGTGCAACCGCGCTGTGCACAGCGCATGCCGTAAGCCGACTGTAACTTAGCTCTTACAGCACTGAAACTGTGCCCCCACATGTAACACGCACGCCAGTAGGTCCTGCCCCACCTCCCTGGGCGCAGCGGCAGCTGTGCACCTCCTAGCGGTACCGACACATGGACATTGCGCACGTTGTAGCAAACCGCAGTGCACCCCCCGCGTCCTACATCGCACCAGCTGCGGCTGGCTCCATACGTGCCACCCATTACCCTGCCCCACACCAGTGTGAACACTGCTGCCACTGCACTGCTGAGCAAACGGGTGTACAACATCTGGCAGCAGTGCAGGCGCGGAGCCTGGCGCCCCATGGATCGCACCTTTACCGCGTATAGCTTGTGCGTCACCCGGTCGCGCGCCTGCACGACAAAAGAGCAGCCGCCCTGCCCCAGCAGGCGCCCAAACTGCAGCTGCGTCGCGCTGGTGATACTGCCCTCCGCCCGCGCCACCTGGAAAAACAAAAAGTGACGTGTGGCATGCCGAAAATAAACAACCCTGTGAGTGTGCTGCTGCCGTCTGCGCGTGTGGGTGAGAGAGTGTGTTGCATGGCACCAGTGTCCAGCATTGCAGCACAAAGTAAAACAGATAAGAACTTTTTTGAAATTAGTACTTGAAGTAGTACTTCAAGTGTTGCGATAGCACTGTCTGCCAGGGCTTGACTGGTGGGTCGTGCCCCCACTGATGTGCGGCGGTGCTGAGGTGCTGCGGTGTGCGCATGCCGCACTTGAGTGTCAGCTGCACTGCAGCACACTGCTGCTGCACTAGATGGCCCAATACTCAGTGTTAAATGTACAGCACGGGTGCACCGCGCACTGCACTGTGCCACCACCAACGAGCGAGCCAGCAGCACGACAACTGAACACTGCAAGCACGACGGTGCAGAGGCCGCAAGCTTGCAGCTTGTCTGCCCAGGCTGCTGCTGCTGCTGCTGCCGCTGCGAGGAGCAGCTGCAGCGTTTGGGCATCGCCTGGTGCTAATCAGCTCCTTCTCGCGTTTCATGTTCAATGCAACGTGTGCTGTTGAGCGCCGACCCACCCGCACTTGTGAGCAATGTTGTGCGAGCCAGCTTTGGGTTTGTGCCAAGTAACGGAGGCCGGCAGCCGACATGGGAGACCCCAACAGTGCCCAGGCAAGGCTCCACCAACAGGACAACAACGGGCGGGTGTGCGGCTCTTGAAAGCCACATGGCGGCTGCGGTGGCAGCGCAAGAATGAATCAATCTCGCGGCGGAGACATCCCGGCACTTGCTCAAACACCCGCAGGTGCACCGCAGGCACATGCTGTCCTGCCCTGTGAGGCAGGAAGGGGCGCGTGAAGGTGGCGCACAGGCGGGGGGGGGGGGGTGGCTTGCCTTTGCAATGGCGTCACTGAGTTCCGAGCAGTGGGAGTCAACATCGTCCCCAGGTATCAGGATTGACGGCCTCCTGACAAGGCCCTGTTGCTGTCGTGGCTGCTGCTGCTGCTGCTGCTGGTGTTGCTGTTGCCGCTGCGGTGGGGTGTGTGGTCCCCCAGCAGCACCGGGCAAGTCCATGGTGTGTGGTCGATCCTCTGTGGGCATGCCGCAGCCCCTGCCTGTGTCTGTGACGGAATGTCCAGAGCTTGGCTCTCTCAACTAGTCTGCTTGTGCTGCATGTGCCTCCGCGCAGGACAGAGTGTCACTAGGGTTGGGTCGGCCTGCTGCGGCTGTGCCTCGCTCGTGGAACCAGCGCTGCTATTCACGTGCCTCGTTGCCTGTAAGCTCTCTCTGTGACACAGTTTTGTTGTTGTGTGTCGGTGTACGACGAACGACGCAGAGAGCGACCACTGCTTGCGCCGATTCGCCAAGGCGGCAAGACACCCGGCTGAGGACCTTCCTTCCCGCGCATTTGCGTGTGTGTTGGGCACCTCTTAGCGCAGCCGCGCGCACTGCCGCTGCCACAAGTGAGCAGCGCCTCGCCGTTCGCCGACACAGGGAGCATAGCTGCCTCTACCGAAGGCAGCAGACGCGTGTGCCGTCCCCCCCCCCCCCCCCCGAGAATCAACTTCGAAACAGCGCGACTCCAAGCGCCAAACAAACGGGGGAAAAAAGTGTGGGAGTGCGCCCGTGGGCACCGTCTTTCGGCACACGTGCGCGCGTGCGCAGGGCCCGCGTCCAGTCCTCCGGGAGCAGCGTGTGACAGACCTCGAGCAGGACCGGCACTGCAGGGCGATGGGGCCGCAGGTGGCGGCCACCCTTCTCGCCTCCTGCGTTGCGGCCCGTCCGCCGGCGGGTGGTGCACCTGTGCCAGGTGACGCCTCTACAAACACACACTGTGCGGATGTGCCTTGTAGCAGTGCTGTGGTGACTACCAGTGATGCGGTTGCGGCCAGCAGCAACAACACAGCGGCAGCGGCGGCTACAGCAGCAAGTCTCTGACATCACAAGCAGTAACAGCGGTGCGCACACGCAGGCGCACGGCGAGCCTCTTTTCCATGCATGGCATGGCGCGAGTGGCTCCACAAAGATATGAGCCCATCTGAGGATGGCAATTAGTACTACAGTAAAGGTAGGTGATGACTGTGCCAAGCTTAAGCGGTGAGCATATGTACTAAGTTCCAAGTACTTCGAAATACTATTAGTAAGACTTCTGAAGTACTTCCGAAGTACTAGTACAATGTCACACGGTACTGCAGTACTACGAAGTATTGTAGTATACGGGGCTGGCAACTTGTTTCATGCTGGCTTGCATGAGCTGGGCTCTTGCACGCTTACAAGTGCAAATAAGAAGACTGTACTGGTAGGAGTACACGCGTACACACATGGGAGGCGTTTCCATGAGTGACCCGGCCCCTGGCGCTGAAGGGCGTTGCGCTATGCATATACCGTACCCTGTCCGCGGCGCACCACTGGCAGATGGAACTGCTGGAGCATGTCGTTGAACACATGCCTGCCCCTGGTGTGTGGCAAGAGAGCGATGTACGAGGGGCTGCGTGGGGCTGAAAGCAGAACGGGTGGCCTGGAACTACGTTGGACACAGGACTGTAGTTCAGTGCAGTAGCCTGACCAGCACGTTAGGTCAACCTGGCGTGTGCACAGGCTTTTCTGCCCCCCAGCTGAGTACATTGGGGCGGCGCCGCCCCTGGCGCTGAAGGGCATTGCGCTGTCGCGCATACGCGCAGCCCTGTCGGCGGCGCACCAGATGGCACTGTCGG
>JAULBY010022297.1:0-18227 GCA_032358315.1 Ophiocytium majus | reverse complement strand
GCCGACCGGATTGACGGCACCCCGCCGCCGCCGTCGCGGGTGTTTGCGGCGGATGCGCTGGCGCCGGCGGCGGCGGTGTGCCCTGCGGCGGGGGCGGCGGCGCTCACAAAGGAGTTTGCGATAACAGCGGATGTGACGGTGGCGGAGCTGGCGGAGCTGCGGACGCACGTGGCGACGGCGTGCGCGACGGCGACCGTCGCCTGGTCTGGCGCGGTGTCGCTCGCGGCGCCGATCACGGTCGGCGAGGGGGTGACACTGACCGTCGTGGGGGCGGCGGGCGGCGGCGCGGCGGTCGACGGCGGCGGGGACGCGCAGCTGTTTGTCGTGCTCGAGAGCGGGACGCTCGCGCTTGAGAATATTGCGCTCATGAACGCGTTTGTCACGGGGTCAGGGGGGGCGATACAGGCGCGCGGGGGCACGGTTTTGCTGAGCAACGTGGTGTTCAAGGGGAACAGGGCCACGGCGAACGGTGAGTAGTGATGGGTCACAGCGTATGAATTTTGCATTACAGTGCGCTCGCGATTTAGTTCGCTTTGATTTAGTGCGGTTCGCACTTTAGTGCGGGGTCCAGAGCTTGTGCACCCCCGCACTACATTTAGTGTGGGGTCAGGCTGCTCCAGGCGGCACCCCGCACTAAACCGCGAGGTGGCGTGGTGGGTGGTCAGCCACGGTGTGTACTGACAGCTGCGTGAGGGTGTATTGTAACAGCTGCGGCCCCCGTTTGGAGCCATGAGCTGACTCTGAGGGGCAGGCAGAACCCCGCGGCGGCCTCGCAGGCACCATGCGGAGTGGTGCAGTGCCACGCACCCGCCGCAGGTAGCGGCATCAGCAGCAGGAGGTGCTGCACCGTCAGCTCTTCCTCGGTGGTGCGCGGCGGTGTGCCGCTTCGCTGAAATGAGGGTGCCAGCCAAAACTGCTGCTGCAGCAAAATTTGGCCCACTTTTTTTAACATCCAACTTCAACTTCATAACTTCAACTTCATAACCTCAACTGCTGGTGTGGCAGTGTTGAAGTTTGATGTAGTGCGCGGGTCTCGGTTAAGTGCGGGGTCATGCGGGGTGAGACTACCCCGCACTAAATCACGAGTGTACTGTATGCGCTGTATAACGTATTTAAACACGGCGTATAAAGTATCGCAATGAGCGTATTTGTACGGCAAATACGCCGTATATCGCATTTTTGGGCGTAGAAATACGTAGAAATGCACCGTATTTTACGGAATGTCTAAAATGCTTTATACGCCGTGACCCATCACAAACGGTGAGTGACGGTGGCGGCGGCGGCGGCGCTTGGACGGACTGTGTGTTTTCTGAGTCGTGCGTGTCGCTGTGGCTGCGGCAGCTCCGGCGGGTGGTGTGTGTGGGAAACCGGGGCCATGGGCAGCAGTGAGCAGCGGCGGCGGTGGCGGCGGCGGCGGTGACGGCGGCGGTGGCGCTTGGACGCAATGTGTGTTTTCTCAAGCGTGCGTGTGGCTGTGCCCGCGGTAGCTTTGGCGGGTGGTGGTGGAGGGGAATCGGGGTCATGGAGGGTAGTGAGCGGCGGCGGCGGTTACGGCGGCAGCGGTGGTGGCGGCAGCGGCGGCGGCGGCGGCAGCGGTGGCACTGCGCAAAGAGTGGGTTGGTGTAGGCGGCATGCGCGGGGTGCCTGCGTGGGTGCAGCAGTGCTTGAAGGGTGTGTGTGAGGGGGGCGAGGCCATGGCGGGTAGTGGCTCTGAGTGAGCACTGGATAAAAAGTGTTCAGGGGCTGCTGCTGCGTCAGAGGTACCAGGTTTTTCTGAAGTATTCGCCCGGGCTGAGACTTTGGGGGGTTCAAAATAAGTGTGGGGGGCATGTTACTTTGGGAGCCACTCAAAAAACTACTGAAGTAGTATACCCAGCTATACCCAGCACTACTAGCCGTCAACACAAAAACTTGGGCAGGGTTGCTACTTGGCAAAACACCCAGAGTCAATTATTAAATGCCTCAGCCGCGGGCGACTACGTTGCAACAAAACGGCATCTGTTGTGCTCCGCTGGGAAGGGGGGTGCAGCCGCGCGCAATGCGGTTTGGCGCTGGAGTGGTTGTTGAGCACCTGCAGGGCTGTGCTGACGTTGTTGGGAGGGGGCGAGGCGTTATGGGCGGGTGTGCGTAACTGTGCTGCGCGCAGCATCGCCGCAGGTGCACGCCATGCTCCCGGGCTCATTGCTCTGCCGGGCTCTGCCGGCTGCAGCCCAATGTGGTCCGGCCGAGCCACAGCACGCATGCACGCACGTCGCCGCGCAGTGGGCAGTGAGCGCGCCACTGTCAGCACACATGTACTGGAGTTGGCGCGCACGGCTGGCTTTTGGCGGCATCGCACAAGTAAGCCCTCTTGTTAACTGTACTCTGCATCATCCCTAGCCCTCAAATACACTGACGCGCGCGCGTAGGTGTGGTGGGGGCTGTCTGGTGGTTTTTCACCAGGTGGACAAATCACCCCACAGGCTTGGGCCTGGCGTTTTTTTTCGACATTGCTGCATGCTGTTGCTCACCTTTTTTGTGTTTTCTGGTGGTGGGTTGTGTGCGTCCCTGGGGAGCAGGTGGCGCAGTGGCGCTGCTGCCGGGCGGTGGCCCCCCCGCCGCGGCGGATGCCTCCGCCGCGGTCGCGTACATGGAGTTGTGCGCCTTCAAGAACAACGTGGCGTACACCGGTGAGGCAGTCACACACCGTGCCCACCGTTTCGATGCAACTTCAAAGTAGAACTTTACCGAGAAATTACTACTGTGGTGTAGACGTACTTCAGAAGTATATAGTAGTACTATGTGGTGCTTCGCAGCACTTAGTCTACTCCAGGAAGTGATACCAATGGTATGTATGGTATTTGTGACCTGACTAGCCATGTATAGGTGCATCACACGGACTCGCGCATGTTCAAGAACAACCTGGTGTACACCGGTGAGGCAGTCACCCACTGTGCCCACCTTTTTCAATGCAATTGCAAAGTAGTGCTGTACCAAGAAATTACTACTGTGGTATAAACGTACTTCAAAGAATATTAAAACCGCTGAGAAGTAACACTCGAAGTACTATGTATAGGTGCATCACGTGGAGTCGTGCACGGTCAGGGACACCCTGGCGTACACCGGTGAGGCAGTCACACACCGCAAGTGTAAAATGCTACCAAGAAAGTACTACTGTAGTATAAAAACGTATACTAATACTTCGGAAGTACGTAGTGGTTCAGAATTATATCCCAGGCAGCAATCCCAACATTATTTCGGAGTATGTCTGGTACCGGTATTTGTGACTTGACTACCTATGTATAGGTGCATCACAGGGAGTTGTGCACATTAAGGACAATCTGGCGTACACCGGTGAGGCAGTCACACACCTTGCCCACCGTGTTCAATGTAACTACTTCAGTATTCTCGAAGTATGATATTTCCCTGAAGTGTATACTCCAATGATATGTATGGAAGTTGTGACTTGGCTAGCTATGTATACGTGCATCACTCGTGCACCTCCAAGAACATTCTGGCGTACACCGGTGAGGTAGTCACACACCGTGCCCACCGCTTTCAACGCAAGTTTAAAACAATACCAAGAAAGTACCAGGTACTTACTTCTTGAAGTATTTACATAATACCTACCTTTTGAACTACTACTGCAGTACACTAGTATAAGAACGCAGTGCTACAGTCCAGGCAGCTATACCAATCGTGTATGGTGATCACGGCATGGCTAGACCTACGTGGGGGGACTTGTGCACCTTGGAGCAGAATCTGGCAGACACCTTCCACCGGTACCCCTTGTCTTGGACAACAGTTTGAGTACACACGTGCACCCGGGGTCTCGCGTGTGCTGGCATGAGTTTATATGGTGAAGCCGGCGCATAAGCATGCGGATGCACGCCCTGATATTGAGATTGCAGATGCTTGTAGTGCCGCAGCTAGTGCGGGCTGGCTCGCACCACCTGTTTCATGTGCCCCGTCATGGGTGCCGTATGGTTTGGTACCAGTCAGTGTTTTGGTGGCTCCTAGCCAACTTACTTGTGTTACCACCTATGCTAAACGCTGTATTTCCTTCTGTAGCTCTTTGAGTGGCTGTAGGAGCAGTGTACCCCCCCCCCCCGCCCCATTGTTGGTGTCGAATTCAAGAAAGCAGCTCGGGCGACTGCCTTGCAACAAGAACACACTTCATACATTCCTCTATGCATCATGTGTAGTGATGGGTCACAGCGTACAAATTTTTCATCATACGCCGTATAATGTATGTAAATACGGCGTATCACGTATTGGATGAACGTATTTATACAGGGAATACGCTGTACATCGCGTATACATACAAATACGCCGTATTTTGTATAACGTACCGGTATAAAATACGTTATACGCCGTGACCCATCACTGATCATGTGTCATGGGCGCCTAAAGAAGCCCCGTCTGCGGACTGCCGCACAGCGCGCTTCTGTGTGGTGCAACAATACCTATAATTAGTGATGGGTCAGGGCTTGTGCGTAATTTATACCTTCTAGTAGAAGTACTTCAGAAGTAATTACGTTATACTTCAGAAGTACGAAATACGGAGTATGTCTGCGCCCAAAAACGCGACAAACGGCGTATATGCCGTATAAATACGTTTATATTGACACGTTATACGCCGTATTTACATCCGTTATATGGCGTATAATGAGAAGTGTATAAGCTGTGACCCATCATTGCTGGTGATAATGCTCAGATGGTGTTCCACGTGTACTTGGGTTTTGCAGGCGGAGCGTTGTTTGTGGACTACCACACGGAGGCGCGGCTCGAAGGCACCACGTTCGAGGACAACGTGGCTCCGTTTAAAGGCAAGTGGTTTGTCAAGGTAGCTACCACGTAATCTTCGCTGCAACTGTGACAACAAGCACGCAAGTGCGTAACAGCACGCATTGCACGGCTACTGTTGGCAGGTCGAGGCCCTAGCCTGCCGGCGGCTTAGGCCTCCCTGCCTTGGGGCACTCCTTGTTGTTGACTGTGCCAAGCTGTGAGCGTGTCTATAAGGGGCTGGGCATGCTGTCCACCCCTGTATACAACCCCCAAGTGTTACAATTTTGCCTTCTACGTCAGACTCGGTCCGGAGGGGGGGGACCGCGTGGTTTGCAGCACTTCAGTGTGTGCATCGAAGTGTTTGTGATGTACTTTTCTAGCACCATACGAGGGCAGTCTGGTTGGTCATGTTCTTCCCAGTTGCGCGCACCATATGTTTTGCACAGGGCTTTCCGCGCTCCACCTGGAGTTCCATAGGAAGTTCTGTCGCAAGATCAATGCCAGCTAGGCCAATGAGGCGGTGTGCAGGCCGTGACAGAGTATGGCGCTGCCCACCAGTGACAGCTTTTTTCCTGCCTACCAGTGTGTGATGGTGGTGCGCTCTGGGGGGTGCCACGTGCTGGCACAGGCAGTTGTGTGGCATGCCCACAGTCACGGCACAAGACACCACGCTGCTGCAGTCAGCCCATCACAGCTCGGTGTGCTAGCCAAAGGTCCAGACATGCATGAGGAGCACGTTGAGTGCTGGCCGATTTTTCAACAGTACTACGTACAACTGCTGCTGCTGCAGAGCACCTGTGCTGCTGCTGAGCACCTGTGCTGCTGCTGCTGCTGCTGCTGCGGCCGCTGCTGCTGCTGCCGCTGCTGCTGCCGCTGCCGTAGAGCATCTCTACTACTTCTTCTGCTGCTGCCCGTCGTTGCTGAGCACCTATGCTGCCACCGCCGTGCTGTCGCCCCTGCTCACTCACGCCGCCCCCCCCGCTGCTGCCCCCCCCCCCCCCCCCTCTCCTACTTCGCCCACCCCCCAACTTCAACTTAACCTACTTCAACTTCCGAGCAGGTGGCGCCATCTTCTCCTGGGGCATCGTGCACATCAAGGGCGGCGCCATGGTCGGCAACGTCGCCAAGGCATCCCAAAGTTCAGAGGGGGGCGATGTGTACATGGAGGTGTACACCGGGGCGCAGCAGGACGAGCTGAAGCGCACCTGGACCGCCATGCTGTACATTGACGGGGTGGCGTTCTCCGGCGGGCAGTCGGGCGCGGGCGGCGCGGTGTCCGCTGCCGGCGGCGACTCAGACTTCTGCGTGGTGGAGGTGTACGACTCGACGTTCACGGGCTACACAAGTGAGCCCTGCTGTTACTTGTACTCTGCATCATCCCTAGCCCTCAAGGACGCTGACCGCCGCGTGTAGGCGTAAGGGCTGTCTGTTGTTTTCACCAGGTGGACAAATCACCCCACAGGCTTCGGCCTGGCGTTTTGCCCCAGACACGGCAGTATCTGGGCTTAGCAACCTTTTGGGTTCCTTTCACAAGTGCATGTGCTGCGAGACACTTGTGCATGCGCTGCGGGACATGTGTGCACGCTGTAGTGGGCATGCTGAGCTGAGCCTCGCGCTCGACAGTGAGGGTACGCACCCGTTTTGTGGCGGGGCGGGACATGTTCTGTGTGCGTGATGCGCGCATGCACGGCGGTGGAACACTAGGTCACAAGCGGCTCAGTCCACCCAGTTGCGCGTGCATGCATGTGCACAGGGACTGGCGGCTGACATGCCGAGGCAGTGGGTGCTGGCCTCGCGCATTTCCTAGGCGCGCTGGTGGGCTGCAGGCACGGCCGCGGCCAGCCGTAAGCGTAACAATGCCGGCATGTGTCAGCACGCCGCCACAACTGCGCATCGGCATATGCCCCGTATGCACCTCTCTCCATCTACACAAATGCATTTCTTGTCACTGTGCGCAACTGACCGCCGCTGTCATTTCATTGCGCAACCCCCTCGTTGTGTGGCTGCGGCGCACTACAGTGGGCGGCGGCGGCACCATAGCAACCACGTGCCACGATTCGCTCTTTGTGCGCCTTGACTTCCAGGACAGCAGCGCCCGTAAGTGCCACAGCAGACCAAGCATGTACCCCTGGCTCACGCACTGTGTTTTCACCAGATGTGTCTATATGCTGTTGTGGTGTGTCCACAAATATCAGTTTTTTTAAGTGGAGTGTGTACAGCACGGGTGACGCACGTCCATGCGCACCCGCTGGTGTGCAGTGGGTGCAGTGCCGCATCCCTGTGTGTGCGTGCACGCCGGCACCAGCTGCCACAGCCTTGCCCACCAGGCAACTTGCACCCCAGTTGCGGCCGCGCACACCCCTGCACTCCCTTTGCTGCCTCCGCTGCCCACTGCCCAAAAATTGGGCAACTGCCAGTGCTGGTGCTGGCCATCGTAATTCTTGTCATGTACCTGGGTGCGCTTACTACCCCGGTGGCCGCCGCACGCAACGCACATGCCCAGCTGCTTGTCACGCATGCCTTATGCTTGAATGTATGTGTTGCCTGCTGCCCAACTCCGGACTCCGGCTACCACCAGTGCTGGGGGCGGGCATTTTCATAAATCCCACACCAGTCAATGCCTACGTGCTGGTGATAAACACCATGTTCAGGTGCGTGCGCTGCAGCAGCAGCATGTCACGCCTTTTCTCTCTTTGATTCACAGCGGGTGGCCCCCTATACTGTATACCTCTGTACTTCAGAAGTATACTAGCAGTATCTGTATATACAGTAGACACTCCAGTACTTGCTGGTATATAAATACTTTACTTGTACGAAGTATTGGCAGAAAAGGATATGTTGCCACCCCGGTCCCAGGTATACCGACATTTGGCACGGGAAACCCCCAACTGGCATTCATACACATCTGCACAGAGTAGCGCTCTCGGTTTGTTGTTGTGCATGGTATCATGGGCATTCAGCTGGTGCAACCATGACACAGCATTGCGGGTGGTCTACCTGCAGTGCTTTGGCGCATGCCTTATGCATGTCCTGGTTACCCGTTTGGAGTATCAGCACCTCCCCCCCATAGGAACCTATGTGTGGCAGCTCCAAATTCGTACAGCCAGGCATGTGTGGTGGGGCAACCTCGTACCTCAGTACACAGGTTTGATCAGTTACGGCACACAGACAACTATGCAAAGAGGCGCACAGCGACGCAATGACCACTTAATTCCTTCACCAGCACCTCCGTGGTCACTGGGGCAGTTGTGCCCGCCACCTGGTATAACGACAGTACCCCCCAAATCCGCAGCACAACTGGGTACCTACCCCAGGTCTGCCCACCCGCCTCTGCCGCGCTGCACCGGGCAGGGAGAGTTGCCGGGCAGGGAGAGTTGCTGAGCAGGTGTTGGTGTGTGCGGCCACGCGCAGCCGAAGCATGCTTGTCGAGCAGTCAAACCTCGCCGTCAGCGCTGTGGCGCAAACAGCTCGCCCTCGCATATCATGCCTTCTTGGTGCCCGCGTCCCGCCATCGCCCTTGCGTAGTGATTGGTCAGGGCTTTTGACGTATTTTATACATACTACTAGTACTAGAAATACGTCATAAAAATGCGGGATACTTCTGCGCCCAAAAATGCGACATGCGGCGTAATCTGCCGCATTCGTGCGCTTACATGAACACGTTGTACGCCGTATTTGTGAACATGTACTTCTGAAGTACACATACTATGTATGATGAAAAACTTGTATACTGTGACCCATCACTACTCTTGCGGCTATGCTGGCACAGGTCTGCGCCAGTACATGCTGCAGCGTTGGTGCGCAAGTGCCCCACCTCAGTGGCTGTGGGCAGCAACGGTCGCTGCTGGCTCCAATCAGTACATGCCGCCACATGCTGCCTCCGCCGCGCAAGCAGACCTGCTGACGTCTGTGCTAGTGTGTGCGTTTTGTCAGTGCACTTGCCAGCATAACAGTGAGGTTGGAGTAAAAGTGCCACAACACCAGAGAAACAAGCGCTTATCTGACCATGACTGCTGTGTGTTGACCAGACAAGGCTAAGCATGTATGTGGTGCTGCTGTGGCCGGCTCTGCTGCACAGGAAGCTGACGTCCGCTTTTGGGGGCGCCATTTTTCTGCGCATTGGGTCCACCAACAACGTCACTTTTGAAAACTGCCTTTTTCAGGACATCACCGCTACCCTCAACTCAGGCAAGGCAGACTGGCAGGCTGGCCCCAAATGCCTTGCATTTGCAGCTGGTTCAAGCTTCCGATGTCCGCAGTGTATCAGTCACGGAGTCGGTGCAGCTGTCGCTTCAGTTGTATGCGCTCTTGTGGCAACGAAATTTGAAAATGGGAGCCTGCCCAATGTACGGGTGCCAAGTGTGAACACCGCATTGCTTGCATGTGCACTTGTTATGCCACTACATGCCACAAGAGGGGTGGCCCTTTCTAGGCAGTTGCATCTGTCACCACAGCATTTTCCAAGAGCATCAGTGCGTCCCCGCACGTGCAACGCACGCTGTCATGGCTGCAGCCCAGGCAGTGGTGCCGCCTGCTGAAGCATTCCTGCCTCTGCCGACTCACATGCGCCGTGCATGATGGCCTTTGCCTCGCCGCCGTACATGGAACAGCGACCACCCTACCTAGAGTGGCATCTGGCAGGTCTTGCTGTCTGCTCGGCATCCCAACACAGCGCATGCACTGCCGCTGCCTGGCACAAACTGCAAGTGCCGCGTGCCGATACTGCAGCAAATTTGGGCACTAACGTTGCCTGCGCAAGTTTTCACCCGCCGCCACCACTGCTACTGCTGCTGCTGCTGCTGCTACTGCTGCCCTGCCACCACACTGCTGCTGCTGCTGTCGCTGCCGCTCTGTCACCGCTGCTGCTACTGCTGCTGCTGCCGCGTTCAAACACTGCTGCCTGGTTCAACAGGGGGAGCCATCATCGGTGCTGACAACACGCACATGAGGCTGGTCAACTCCACCATCGAAAACTGTGTGGCAGAGGTGCGGGGCGGCGGGTACTGGGCATCGACCGGCGGGAACATTGAAGCGATTGGGTGCACCTTCCGTAACAACACCAGTGGTGAGTGCAAGAAACCTAAAAGGTCATTCAGCTGAGGTACTGCCGTGACTGGGGCAAACTGCTGTGGCTGGGGCAAAATGCCAGGCCGCGCGCTGTGGGTCGATTTCTTCACTGGCCAAACCCGGCCAACGGCAGTGACCCCCACGCTACACGCGCTGGTCAGTGCCCTTGAGGACACCGGATGCTACAGCGTGCCGCCACCAACTACGCTGACTTTTACGATGCTGCCAAACAGCGTGGGTGCCCCAGCAAAAGTTGCGGCACTATTCCGTGCAGCAACCATCCGCCAGTTGATGCTCGTCAGCTACACATAACATAGTGCTGTTGCTGTGTGCGATGACCTATGCCATGGCTTTCGCACGCATAGGGACCCTGAAGGTGGCGGCCGAATGCGTGACAAGGGCAATGAACTGCCTTTCCCCCCTTGTTAGCGCTCTTGAACTAGTCAGGGTGTGCCCGGCATAATACGGCGCGAAAGTCCTTTCTGATGCCATGTTTATGTTGAGCACCGGCTGCTGTTGTCCGCGCGGGGTGCAGGCACGGACGGCGGCGCCATATACATCACCGGCACAGGCTTCGGCAATAAGCTGGTGGACACACAGTTCATAGGAAACTCGGCAAAGTACGCGGGGGGGGGCATGAAAATCGAGGGCGGCGTCAATGGCACGGCGGACAACTGCACGTTTGAGCGCAACACCGCGCGGGATGGCGGTGCCATTTACGTGGAGGCTCTCACCACATTCCCCATGAAGAAGTGCACTTTTGTCCGCAACAGGTGGGGGGCTGGCATGCCGCAAGTGCCGGCGCAAACGGGGCAAACATTTATATTGTTAAAAGTTTCGAACCCTACGTACTGCTGTGGCTGGGACAGAATGCCAGGCCAAGCCCGTGGGGTGGTTCTGCACCTAAGGAACAGAAAGCTGCCCCCGTTCGGCACATGTTACCTACATATACTTGAAGGATGTGATGTTCTTCAAGTATGCACATGTACACATCGATGTAAATGACAGTAACACATCGGAAGCACTAGCCTTCAAGGCGAATTGTGTACATGCTTGCTTCGAAGGGTGTGTTTGAGCATCGGTTACCCGCAATCTGGGGTGACTGCGCACGCAACTCAATGCACGTGGTCCACTGTACTGCTGTTTACAATGGTATGCCCACCGCCCTGAGCCCATGTGTGCGTACACACTCGAAGTCTGCAGTGCTGATGTACTTCTATGTACTTCTGAAGTATGAAGTATGCTTTACTAATTCTGAAGTGCCACGGCAGTACTTACACGCGTGCCTGAGGCACTGTTTGCCCACAGCGCTGCGCGCAACTTCCTTGAGCCCCTGCGCACATGGACCTTTTGTTCCAGAGCATGCCTGGCTGCAAGCACGTGAGCCGCGTTTGCTGCACTGTATGCCTGAGACGCTGCTGCCCACGCCGTACGCCGCCTTGCCTGCGCGCGCGCGTGCAGCTCGGACGTCGCCGGTGGCGCCATCCTGCAGAAGGACGGGGATGTGCCTGCCATCGAGGTCGTCGACTCAACCTTTGTGGAGAACGACGCGCAGTGCTGCTACACAAAAGGCCTGACCCTCCAGCAGCTGGATTCCATGGGCGCGTCGTGCGCAGACATCGGCTCACAAAACAGCAGGACAGCGGGCCCGCACCGCGCTGTGCTATGCCAGCGCTCATGCTCTGCGTGCACTGGTGCATGCTGCTGGCGGTGCCACCGTTTGGGGCTCCGGCTCAGCCAGCATCAGCACATGGGGCCACAAACCGTGCCATGTAGTTGGATGCTGTGTGCGTGAAGATAGCACAGTCCACCTCTTTCCGAGTGCCACTTGGAGGGACAAGGGGGGGGGGGGGGGGCAGTCAGCCCAGGCGCGCAGTTTACAGTGTGATACCTTATAGAGGACAATGCCCACACACATGTGCGGGCGCACACCTGGGGCTCTGCCAATACGAGGGTGGCAGGGCCACAACGCACGCCGACTTGGGTGCAAGCAGCAATTGGGTGGCACAAAAGAAGTAGGGCAAGTGGTTTCCGGTGCACCTGTACTTCATGCTGCACCTGGAGATAACAACCGCACCCAGCAGCTGCTGACAACTGGTGCTGCTGCTGCTGCTGCTGCTGCTGCCCCTGCTGCCACCGCCGCGCCACCGCTGCTGCTGCCGCCCGCCGCCGCCGCTGCTGCTGCTGCTGCCGATGTTGCTGCTGCTGGCGCCCGCCGCCCGGCCCGCTGCCGCTTCTGCTGCTGCGCTTCCTGCGTGTGCAGGCGCTGCTGCGTGAGGAACCAGGTTGCCAACTCGGAGGACGACACATGCACGGACTGCAATCCACTGGTGCTCAACTGCACAGTGCTGGGCCAGCGCCAGGAGTACGGCCTCAACCTCAAGCGCGGCTACTGGGTCGCGGACACAAGCCTTGCTCAGGATTTTGTGGTGCCCTGCTTCATCGATGACGCGTGCCCGGGGGGGCAGCCCGCGCCTGGAGAGGGCACGGACGGCTACTGCAGTGAGGCATATGAGGGGCCATGTGAGTGCTCGGGAGAGCGGTTGCGCATCAGTGTTCACATGTGATCCCTCTGATGCAAATTTGAGGTTCGTGGCTCTTGCATGTGGGCACGGGGAGGGCTGGCATGGCTGCTGTGACAACGCGTCTGTGGTGGTCGGGCACACATAGGTACCCATTGGGGGGCAGGAGCTATTGTCAACAGCCAGCTGGTAAAGCACTGTTTCACACAGGCACGCAACAGCTGGAGGAAACGGCATCGGATTCTACCGTTATCAGCGCTGATAATCCGGTCTTTTTACGAGTTGCCGGACCAGAGGGAAGCTGCAGTCCTTGAAATGGTGTGCCAATGGAGCGGCACCAATGTTAACAGGGGCGAGTGTGGTGGTTGCGCTCACGTGGAGACTGTTTGGGGCAGCGTGTGGGGTCGACAGGCAAGCGGCACAGTGCCCTTCCCAGCCGCAACATAACCTAGGGCGGTGTGAGTGCACACACAGGGCGGCAGTTGCGCACTCGCAGTGGACCGTGTGCTAGAGTACACGTGGCGATCAGACGATGGTGGATGGTAGCATTTGTCTTCAGCCAGTAATAGAGTACATGTGGCGATGAGACGATGGTGGATGGTAGCATTTGTCATCCGCCCGTAATACTGTGTGGGAGGGCATGCGCAACTCGTGCAGCCAAGGCAAGTGACGCATGTGCGCGTGTCAGCATAGGTGCACCATGGCCACATTTACCACCTGGTGTATGACGGTTTTACTCTTTGTGACCCACAATGCAATACAGCGATAAGCAGCATGCGCGCGCCCGGGCCAGCAGACTAGTAGCTGCATCAAGGTGCGCTTGCGCTTGAAAGTACTGGAGCAACAACATAATCACCGTCAAGGCAGGTGCGTCTTTCCGCCTGTGGCCTCTCAGTGGGGCCGCATGTACTCCTGATGCCGCCACAACGCGACAACCGCGTATGCACCTGCCATCCAGTCCACATGCACCCGAACGATTATCCTGCTTTATACAACTCAGCAACCCACAAGTGCCGAGGCACCGGTGTCAGATGTGAAATATGACCCACTGGGCACCTCCTTGCTTCTTCTCCCATGCACCGCAGACTGCGCGGTGTGCAGGGACGGGTACAGCCAGACCTTTGGCTACTCTTGCAAGAAGTGCCAGGACGGCTTCCTGGCGGGCATGCTCCTGCTCGTCATCTTTGTGCTCTTCTTGCTGGTGGCGCGCGTATGGGTGGTTGCCTCCAACTTCTCAAAGGCGTCGGTGGTGTGGCACAGCGTGCAGACCGATTCTCTGCCCACGTACAAGGCCATCGTCATGTCCATACACGTTGTGCTGCGGGCGCTGCGCATCCCGCTGGTCGTGTTCCAGGTCAGACTCCCTTGTGCCTTCGAAACCACAATAGTTATGCACTACCTGGTCATGTACAGCCAGTTGGCATGTACTTCAAGGAGTGTGTTTGTATACCAGCACATGTACATACATACACCTCAAAACGAGTCCATTGACGCACACAAGGCCAGCGCACCATAATCACCATTTCACACGGCATTGCAGCACCTGTGGCGCTGTGGAACCCGGGCCTGCGATGTTTCCCGGTTTGGTCCTTGAGCGTGTGGAAAAGCACCAGCACTGGCATGCACTTCAAAGTCACGCGTTCGCTATGCATACCGGTCATTACTCATGTGTGGTGCAGGGTGCAAACAGGAACTGCTCGCTTACATGCAATACTTTATAAGCATGTACTTACCCTGCAGCGGTTTATCGTCTTGTGTCAGCGTTGAATTCACATTTGCTCACTAGTCAATGACATGTCACATGTGTGAGGTGGGCTGGCTGTTGCCTAATGCTGCCTTGTGTTGATTGAATTGAAGTTGGGATACCAGTTTAGGCGCCACCCGTTTTGGCTGGGCTTAGCAACCCTGCAGGTGTTCCCCGACAACACACTACTCTGAGCACTGCTTGCTGTGGCATGCCTGCTGTGCCTGCTACACCGGCGGCCGCCAAATTGAATGCTGCGAGTCGCCAAAGGCACTGGTCTGCTCGCCCCTCCCTCGCCGCCCGTCTACTGACATGTCAGCCCCAATGGAATGTTAATGGTGACATTACACAAAGTAACGTTTGCTGGTGCCCGCTTGTGCCTGCTACGACGTCCCCCCTAATAGGTCATGACTCAATTCGTCAAGGTCACGGGCGTACGCTTTCCCGAGTTCTACCAGAACTTCCTGGACGTCGTGGACGTGCTCAACCTGGACTTTGTCTTTGCGCCCTTCGGCTGCCTCATGGACGTCAACTTCTACACGCGCCTTCTCACCACCACGCTCGCCCCCCTGGGCGTGATGGCCATCCTGAGGCTGCTGCACCTACTCGTGCGGCACGTTGAGCGGCGTGGGGCACATGCAGAGCTAGCGGAGGGGGCAGGGCAGCTGAACCTGTGCCAGCGCGTCGGACACAGCGTGTGGCGCTCGCTGCGGGCTGCCGTCCGAATGGAGCAGACGCTCATTCTCGCCTTCACCTTCCTCATCTTCTCCTCAGGTTCGCAAGATTGACATTGGGCCTGTGTGGCCGCAGCGGTAGTCATGCAGCTTGGAACCCCAGTGCCCATGCCCCTACGGAAGTCGCCGGCCTTTCTAATGCTCTTCTACGTTCCCTGTGCTGCGCACTTCCCCCTCTCCTCCCTCTTTTCTCTCACCGCAGTCTCCACAACTATCTTCCAGACGTTTGCGTGTGACCAGCTGCCAGGCACGGACCGCAGTTTCCTCAGGTGAGTGACCGTCCATACAGACTGCTCCAGACACCCTGTACAGCGCAGCAGCCGCGGTGACGCCTGCAGTGCTGCCTGCTGCTGCATCACAGTGCCATGCTGCTGGGGCTTGGCCAAGTGCTCAGCAGCAGAATGTGTGGAAGTTTGAGGCACACAAGCCAAATTTGTGACTAGCAGTGAAGTTTGGCAAGCTGCTGCCATTGCCTGGCAGCGGCATGCGTCAGCATGACTTGCAAGCCGTGAAAGCTTTGTAAACCCTAAACATTGCCATCCTTGTAGTGCCTCACAGGTCCACACCCACCAACTGCTGTCCCCCGCCACCCCCCCCCCTCCCCCGCACAATGCACCTACCTCCCGCAGAGCCGACTACAGCATCAGCTGTGACACGGATGAGCACACCGCTTATGTCATCTATGCGAGCTTCTTTGTGGCCGTCTACCCCGTGGGTATCCCGGCGCTGTACTCCTGGCACCTCTGGCGCAAGCGTGCGTCCATCAAGCGCGCGTCATCCGCCAATACCATCGTGCGTTCCGGTTCGGTCTCGTCCATGCGCACCGCCCCTGCGTTTGGTTCCCAGAATACGGCCGGCTCGAACTCCCTGGGTGCGGGCGCTGAGAGCCCGCAACATGGTGATGAGGAAAACGCGTACTCCACCGAGTTCCTGTGGCGTCCGTACCGGCCGGAGTGGTACTACTGGGAGCTTGTAGAGTGCGCGCGCCGGCTGCTGCTGACGGTGAGCCCGGGCGCGTGTGGCCACACCACGCACGCATGTGTGTCGCCCCTGCCTGGGGCGACGGGGGGGTTGAACTGTTCAGCCCTCCTTTATACTCCAGCACCTGCGAGGCTGCCGACACCCACTTGCTGTCTGGCACACACGTACTGTTGCTGCTGCCACCTGCATGGTGGGGGTAGCACTTTGCGATCTGCTGCTGTGTATGGCCGTTGTGGTGCCGCTGGTGGCACGTGGGGCAGCAGCAGCGATAACGGCAGCTGTGTAAGACGTAGCGCCACCCCCCGTGACCAGTAGTGCCTCAATCCCCCGCAGTTTCACCCGCACCAGCAGGCCAGAGTCTTCGTTAAGCGCGCAATGCTCACAGAGCAGACACAGTAACATTCAACTGGCATGCCGGCACAGTTGTGCTACCCGTTTGTGCACATGACGCGCGCGTTCTTAGTGGCGCCCGTGACCGCGCTTTGGTGCACGCCAGCTCGGTGGCGCACCAACAGCGAACCGGCCAATACTCATCCTGAGCGCAATGCTGCGTATGCGCTGACATGTGCGTGCCCCGTCGCTTGGCCGCACTGCTCCCTCCACCGCAGGGCGTGCTGGTGTTCACGTTCCCAGGGCAGCCCGGTCAGTGCGCACTCGGCGCCACCTTTGCCATTCTGTCCCTGGCGCTGTACGGCTACCTCGATCCGCACGCAGAGCGCATCGACACAAACGTGTACACGCTCGGCGCGCTCATTCTCATCTTTCACATGCTGTCGGCGCTGCTCATAGAGGGTAGCTGGGCGGACCCCGAGTCCCAGGACATCATCGCTGGCCTTCTGGTCTTCCTGTGCACGCTGCTCATAGTCGCCGCGGCGCTTCAGGCATACCTCGTCAGCCGCACGATCGCGCGCCACATGCCGCGCCCCATCAGAAAGGCTGTCAGTGACTTCGGCCCCCTCGACACCGTCGACGAGAGCCATGATGCCGAGTCCAGCAACGCCCCAAAGAAAGCTGGTGCCGACCCTGCAGTGGCTGGTGGTGGAGAGGAAACCGACGGGCTGGCTGAGGACGCGCCGCTCGCACCGCTTGTTGAGACAGGCGCTGCCACTGCAGCGGATGTGGCAGGTGGTGGCGACAAGGACGACAGCAATGCTGCCGCTGTGGCGGCGACGGTGCTGAACCGCGAGGCGTCGCAGCGCGCCCCCACTTCCGCTGTCCACCATGAGTAAACTGCGAGTGGAGGCACATAATACGCGTGTGCATGCACAGGCGCAGTGCAGTACAGGTGCGCGCGTGACACACGCGTGTGTGTGTGTGTGAATATGCGTGCAAATGGTCGCACACGTACTGGTGGCGCGCTGCGTCGAGAGCTGTTGCCCTAGCAGCTTTTGTCACCCTCCAAGGCAGTGCGGAGGCGGCAGCACAGCTGCCCGCAGCTTCAGTCGTGCTCCAAACGCTCGCGTACTTACAGGTGTGCTGAGGGCCTGGGGTGTGCTTGGCATACCCGCAGCAGGGGCAGACACTGGACAACAGCTGGAGGGTGCTTAGAGACACATGCTTGGAACGCAAAAGGGCAGTGGCCCATGCCGTTCGCATGCGTAGTACCGGTACGCGCAATTACACGCAGGGTTCCCGTTGTAGACGGCTGGTATGGGGGCAGCACGGTATGCGGCTGCACCGCAGCCAAGGAGGGTCCCTGTCATAAGCTCGCACGCTGCTGCTGCGCGCAACCTGAACGTTGCTGCAGCAGCGCATGTGTGGTTGCCTGAGTGTAGATGCCTGAGTGCGCTTTAAGGGGCGCCCCGCATGGCGGCCGGCCGGAGGAGGACCTGCACAGGTATGCTGCAGCTTCCTTCCAAACTTTGCAAACACTTGCTTTTGCTTGGCGCAGCATGCTGGCAGCAGCACCGCGTGCTGTAGTGACTCGTAGTGATGCTGTCACCAGGACGTTAATGCACGCATGTTCGGGTCACTCGCCAGCTGCCTGCACGAAAGCATTTGCCCTGCTTGCATTTCACTCTGGGTATCAGTAACCACTGCTGCACATATATACATCTCCTAGATTGAGTTTTCATATACATACATGTACATGTAGTGTGTTGCAGTGCGTGGGAGTGTAAACTGCCTTTACAACACACCTGTAGGTATGTAAGTACTGTAGTTTTTGTCATGCCAGCTGCCAGCTCAGCGCAACAGGTGTCGTGTGCACACGCTGCCGTGCACACGCTGCCGCAAGCGGCATCAAACCCAGTCACGTGCATCTATGTGCACGCGTAGTATTGTATGCACTCTTATTAAACTCCGCTTAGGGCGCGGAAAGCCCTTTGCACACGTGCGGTGCGTGTGACCAGGAAATCAGACAGGTAGCGAAAAACAAACTGGGAAAGCTCAGTACTGTGGGAAGCCTGGCAT